>AYJT01089509.1:0-12249 GCA_001278415.1 Ocimum tenuiflorum | reverse complement strand
CCCTATAAAAGTATAAAATATCATGAAGGGTTTGGGAAGTTTCTAATCTTGCAACTTGTACCCTCAAATTTGAAATTAGCCACCACTTTTACCATCTTTACAACCTTGGTAATTAAACCTGCACACTCTAAAAGCTTCTTAGAATTTTCTCAACCCACGTACAAGCACGGACCACAGACTACATGAATATCCTAGAAATTGTAGCAAATTGCCTATTTTAACCTACCCTCAAAACTTCGACAACTTGTATAACAGTCCATGCCATGATGCCAAACTATCAGAAACCAATTGAAGAGATAATATGGAAATGTAAAATAAATCACCATTATGTCACATCTTGAGCAGCTAATGAATCCCCAAAGTGAAAAAAGGATGGCATCATTTCATTCTTATTTTTTTCACATTTCGAACAGCCATTCAAAAACAGATTGAATAAAAGTATGCCTAGAAATGCCATTACTTCATCTATCTATCGTCGATCATCAATCTCTTCATAACAAATCTAAGTTGGATGCTGATAAGATTTCACTAGTTTCCTAATGATGAGAATACTACAGAGAAAATAATACAAGAAGCAAATATATTTAGGCGCCATCTTACTTTTTCACATTAGTGGGTGTAGGCTCAGGAATTAAGGCTTCCATATACGCCTCAGCTAACTCCCTCCTTTCACGCTCAACAACAGGAGCTCGAACTGCCTTAAATACACTTTGACAGGAAACGAACGCCACAACTATGTATAACAATAAAACACCCACTCTTCTCGAATCCCAATTTTTTATATCCTGGAAAATCACAATCACTCGAAAATTCAAACATCTACACGTAGCAAGTACAAACTGGAATACCATTGCTAAAGATTACTTAAAATCATCTTCGTAGCCGTAGCACTAAAAATCAAACCTTCCAACTTTCCCATTTATTCCAGCTGATAAATTGAGGCAGCAGCTCGGAGTTCACGAGGACGAGCTTTTCTTGCGCTTTTCGGGCCGAGTCCCGGGCCCGTTCCTGAAATTCATCAACCGGAACTTTCAAATCAAACCCAGTTTCCTTCTTTATTGACTCCCCCACATTCTCAAAAAACCGTTGAGAGCCGCGGCGAATGGACTGCGTTAGCCGCAGCCAAGAGAATCCCTCTGGCTCACTTGAAGAAAAGGAAGACGCTGAAATTACGAACCTCTTCCGACGTGAAATTTTGGGCCTGTAATTGCTATAAGAGGCGGAAAATGGGGCAAAATGAAGAGGGGTTGGTCGCCATTGAACTGTCGCTATTTCCATAACCAAAAAAATAAAATTAATCCGGAACTCGGATTGGGATTTTGATGTTTGGGATAAAATGAATATCTTGTTGGGAATTCGCAGCAGTTCTCAGCGCCACCGAATTGTTGATTTGGCCATTGGCATTGTGGCAGAAGGGAGGAGAAGCATGGGTTTTACAAGGTTTTTCTGCATTTTATCTGAAGTTTTAAAATAGCCAATTTTGATCCTTGTTCTTCTGGCTCTCAAGATTCTTGTAATTAAAATAAGCCCCCTCTATCTCCTTCTATAATCAATTTACATCCCTTTTTCTGATGGTTTTGCCAGAGGAAAATTTTACTGTCGCGTGGAAACCGATCAGGACACCCCAATAAAATCTCAAAATAAATTGTATTTTCAGTCTCTTAGGGCGACGTTTTATTTTGTTCTAAAAATTTACTTTTAGTTGCAGACCTGTATTTTTGGCATCATCAATTAATTTTCCGTCAAAATATTTGCAATTTTAGTTTGAAAACTATTTTGATATTTTTAGTTCCAATCTATTTGTATCATTAAGAACAATATAAGGTAAATATATGATAAAATGAACAAATGAACATGTGATAATAATTCATTGTTTTTGGGACCAAGATTGCAAATTTTTAAATTTTGGAACTACAAATAAACCTACGGAACAAAAATGCAATTCACTCTAAAATCCCAATTGGATACTTAAAGAGAAAGTATTTGTATCTTGACACTAGCGATGCGTCCATGTCAATTTAAATTGACTTTTTAAAATTGTAGAAGTTTTTATATCTTGCAATCTTCACTAAAAACTGCAGTTAAAAATACGAAATAGTAATTATATTATTATACAAGGGAACAGATCTTCATATAAATGAATACTTACTAGACCATGTAACAAAGAGGCAACTTCATATAATTGAATACATTAACACAATTACTAATTCTCACACATTAGAGTTATCACGGAAACCTCTCCATATACCCATATATTTATTTTTTTTGGAGTGGTATACAAATATATTTCATTTTTTATGATTTTAACAAAACAAGAGTAAATACAAATAGAAGTATACGCTCACGCACATAAATGGTAGTGAACATGTGTGAGCGTGTGGACAAGGCACGATGAACAATACTTCAAAAACAAAACTGGGTAAATTTTAATATAGAGTCAGAATGTCCGATAAATATAAGTAAGAAACAAAATTATCATTGAAAGAATAACTCAACCTTTGATGCCTGCAACTGCATTAGTAATTTAAGTCGGATAAGCAAGGCTTGAAACTGAGTGTTGGATCCCTCGAATCGATTACAAAGTATGTCAAACAAACTACAAGGAAAAACTAACCCATAGTACAAACCAAACCTCACAAACAGTTGATCTCTGTCGCACTGAAAGGTTACATTTGGAACAAAACGACCCACTAAAACTCGTTCGAGCGATCCAAACCAGAATATACAGCTTTCCGCAGAAGTGGATGAACATCTTGTGTTAGTATTTCCGCATCTAATTTCTCTACAAGTGGCCAAATCTGTGTACACGCCACAAAGAAAGATGATGGATCACAATTATAGAAGCAAAAAATAACAAGAGTAGCAGATTGTTCCCTAGAAAAATGTATTACGTATAATTCACATATACCGCATTTTCTTTATTTATTCGACCCAAGAATCAAGACTAAATATAGAAATCTCATAATATATTTGCACAATCACAGGTCTGTCCCAAGAATTATTATTAGGACCGTCAAATATTGACAGGGCATGATAGCGAACACATAATGAAATAATGAGTTAATGAAGTAACACACCTGCTAACGGAATTACATCACGTGCATATGATGATGGTGTGTTAGTAATACCATAATATGATAAATATATTTTGTTTAAAATAGAATATTTAACAATTACCTTATTACTTTCTTCAACTATTACATGAACTTAAACGAGAAAAAACAGGTAAAAATAAATAAAACAAAAAAAAGTCTTAAATACATTTGAATTTTTTTATCATGTCCTGAGGTGAGAAATTTTATGCCGCATACATGTGAAGTATGTTTCATATTTTATAAATTGATTAAATTTTTATCTTACTTTTATCATGTTGAAGTTTCTGCATTCATGAAAGAGCAAATTTTTAGTGTTTTTATGTAAAGTACATATTCTTATTGTGCCTTGTTTGTCTGTAAGCTTATCATGTTATATGGTTACATGTTGACACAAAACACGCAATTACACAAATTGACAACTCTTAACTATTATAATCGACTTGGGCAGTAAGGACTAAGGATATACTTTTCAGCTCACAAAAGCGGAATGGTGCCTAAAATTAACGTAATTTGAGTGGTTAACGGAGGAACTTACTTCTAAAGCATATTGACGAGTCAATGCTTTCACATAGCCCAAGGTTGATAAACACCACTGTTCCTTTTCACCAACATTATAGCCTTTTACAGTCCTGCCCCCGTTGGAATCACTGCAAGTGACATCGACACAACAATATACTCAAAACCAACAGTGAAGAGTAGACGTGAAAATTAAAAAACGCAGAATCATAATTGGTGCCTGGAAACTTCAAGTAGAGCACACCTTTTTTGGGATTTATCACCCTCTTTGTCCAACTCCATCGTTGTAGTATCTTCATTTTCAATGGCCATTTCATCTGCCTCACCAGATGATGGATGTAAGGACCCATCCGTATCTTGAAGTGGTTCCGCCAATACATCGGAGAAGCTTTTATACAAAGATATAAATAATCCCTACAGGCTCCCAATCAAGAAACAAATTAATTGAAGGTTGACGTTCTCCTACAAGAAACCATTACAACTAGAGAAACTAAAAGATGTGGAAAATTTTGAAACATCGCTTATCCACTTGCTATTACTTTATACCTCAATTTCATCAACAGCTCGTGCAAGAAGGGCTTCTTTTGCTTCTAATGATTCCCGAGTAGAAATCTCCTCCTCTTTTGTTTTTTCAACATTTGAATTCAAGCGTTTCATTTTCACTGGGTTTTCCGCAAGAACTGGTTCCCCATCCACAAGGGCAAGAGTAAGCTTTGACTTAGCATCCTCTAATTCAGCTTGGGCTCTACATGCAGCTTCAGCTACCAATACAACACTCTTCTTGAGGGATGATACCTCTTTTCTTAAATCAGTGATGCGATTGAATGTCTTCGTAAGAGCATTTCTCAGAATCTATAGAAGAAAAGTAATCAGAGAAAGGTAATTAAGAAGTAAACAAACGAAGTTGAAATGAAAGTAGTAGCCAACCAAGTCCCTAATATATTTAAATCAATGTATAAACTTAGTACATAAGAAGTAATTCGCAAAGAATCTTGTTATGTATATCCGTGGGCAGCCTTACCTCCCATGGACGGTCAGAAATGTGAAATTGATTAACATTTGATGACAAGAAAACCCATCTCACAATAGCCACATTGGATATGAGTCGATATCCCATCATTCTGTCAATAGCCACAGCTGTCATTTGACCATTGTTCTTCCAGAAAGAACTCACTTCGGAAATTAGCATAACTTGCTTTTCTTCGTCTGGACAAATCTTTGCAATAATTTGACCATATCTCTCCAATACAGTAATCAAGTGAGTAAAACTTTTCGAACCAATATTGAGAAGGGTCTGAACAACCACTCTGAGAGTGACATCCAACCCATGAGCTGGAAGCACATGCTCATCAATCCATGTAATAATTTCACGGGTAGTTAATCGTTCCTTGACCATGCCAGTAAGTTCCATGGAGAGGCCATGTTCGGTTTGATCTCCATCTTCAGAACTGTATATGAAATTTGGTGTGCCTTTCGGTGGAAGTAACTCTTCCAAAGCAGGGGCACTCTCAATGCTCTATATAACATCCGGATAGAGACAAATCACATAAATAATTAAGGTCAAATTCTTTAGAAGTATGGTTCAGATGTTGCATCACGAATGCTATTCAATTAGTTCCGAAGTTATCGACTCCTGAGTGTAGCAGCATCAAATTTATGATAAACAAAAGGCATTTAGAAAATTGAAGCCGCATCATGATAGAAGAGCAATCTGACTTCCAACAAGCAGATAAAACAAGCAACCAGACATCAACAGACCAATTTCCTCTAAATGAAGCACAGTACAGCTTACACCCAATCCTACGGAAGACTTATCTAACATCAGCCATGCCATAATAAACCGGATCTTCTATCTAACTAAGATTAGAATGTTTTAGACTTCCCAAATTTCACACAAGCACTTATATGGATGCTTATAAATAATCTGCTTCATAAGATTCACTGACTAAATTCGACAGGCTTGTTAATGCCCGCAAATGTAAATGATGAACAACAAATTTACCTGCTTGATCTTGTCCCAGTACGACAGGCGAACTTCCCTTTCCAAAACCTCCTGAACAAACACTCTTTGTGGTGCCCATTTTGGAAGGTCCAAGACATGAGCCCATTCTTCCCATGGCCAAATGAATTGAAAATTTGATCTGAAAATACAATAATTAAGCCGGAAGAAAATCACTTGAGACTGATGTCTAAATATAGATTGAAGTGCATAAAAAATAACAAACTTGAACTGGTGAGAAATCTGTGAAATAGTACAAGTCTGAATTTATGTTCACTAAATATGACATTGTGATACTTCCATATATGGTGAAGGGGTAAATCTCAAACTGCATCTGAATAAATCGGGACAAATGAGAATTTTCAGAACATAGATAACCCCTCCAATATAACTAAAATTTCACATCAGAAGGACTCTGAGAAACTCCCAATAATGGATTAATCCACCAAAATACTTTACAACTATACTAAAACAAGCATGTGAAGATTCTGTAAGTGAATATTCCAATTATAACAACAAATGGTCATTTCAGTTAACAACCTAAGTATAAGATATTTAGGAACCCAGATGCCTTCAGTGCAATAAAACATGCATCGGTATGACTAAGAAAAACATAAGAAATTTACATAAAAAGTTATTGCTGTAGACTATATGATGTGTGAAATTTGTGAATGCTTACAGATGGTGTGAAAACCAAAGGATAAGACGAGTTCGGCACTCCATATCTAAATCAGCAATTTTATCAAAAAGTGAACGAACAGCCCCTGCTACAACAGCTGGAAAGGCACCAGGAAGAGCCTGGAACAAAAGTTTGCACTAAGACTAAGATATCCTTGATAGCCTAGAAGTATAGTTGCTAATTATCCTTTATCGGACAGAGTTTCTTGTCATGATCAATAGAAGAGAAAGATGAAAATAAGCATACCTTGCATAGGTCCATAATGACCAGTGTATAGTAGATTGGCTTATAAGGAGGATGGGGCAATAAGAGAATCTGCAAGTTAGAAAGAGATGTCAAAAGATAAACACCCTATTAAAATCGATGTCTAAGATAAAGCAAAATGTGGAGAAAATCTACCATGGCTACCCAACCCTCAATATTGCTACTAGTAAAAGCTACTTTTCTACCATCCCAATAGTAAAAGTATAGTAAATTTCAAATTTTGCAGCCACTGTAATCCACAAAATTCTCGTCAGGACCAATGGCAGTTGAAGTAGCCTTAGGAGGATCTTAATTCTTCATACCAATTATGGAACACCAGCACCAGCTCTGTACGTATTTCAGACTAGCAGAGAAAAGACATCTCCTGAACTTCCAAAATGTGTTCTACCATCATGACAGCATACACTTTCTATCTACTATAACAGCTTAAGGTTACCAAATCCCCTAATGAACTCGATAGAAATAGATGACGGTCAAATATATCAAATCCTACATAGAGATACTTTTAAGTAAAATAAAAAGCACTGCACCATTTCTTTGTACCTGAGAGAATATTGTCTCAGCCATAAGGTATTCGTATCGAAAGGGAACAGGCAGGCCAACCATGGATGCTGCACATTCCTTTCGACTAGCTTTGCAGAAACAAAAGAAGAAAACAAATCAAAAGAATAAGAAGATCAAAACATGCAACTCTACGTAGAATAGTAGAAAACAACCAGCCAATTTATTTTACCCTGATCTTCTCAGGAAAAATGGCAATCAGCCAATGAAATAAAAAGATACCTATTTCTCATATACTAACAAACTTTTATCGGGGAAAAGGTCCCTTGATTCAAAGAAACACACACAAAGAGAACAAGTCGAAACCATCGTAAGTCAACTTTCAGAATCTGAAGCAAGATAAAGAGATTTCCAAAACACACGTGATTGTGATCCTACCAAAAATCTATCATAAATCTATAAATCATCACTCAGTAGCTAAAGTCTAAAATCACAAAAATTAAGAGATGATGCTAATACAATATATATGAAAATGGGTTACTACCCATGCATTTAAGAAATATATGAAAACGGGCTACTAACCATCCATTTAAAAAATAAAGAACATCCAACAGATACTCTTCCACGACAAACCAATCTATAGGTTGCAAGTCCTGCAATAGAAAAGAACAAAAGGGTAGGAACCACCAAGAAGGTACCAGAAAGAGGAAAAAATAATAATATCCAACTGGCTATAACTTGCATCTACTATACAGTTTTCCTACTTCTTCAGAGTTAACTGATAAATATTTCCAACGCTGGGTTTGTTTATTTTCCCAGATGTGTTCCTTCCTTCCAAAAGGACAGACATATTTGAAATATTGTTCAGGAAGAATGCCCATTTGTTTCTTTTCCCAGATGAGTTTCTTCCTTCCAAGACATACTGAAATTGTGTTCAGGAAGAATGCCCAAAAATTCCCTCCTGTAATAAATCCATATGTCTTGCCCTCTCTATCTTTGCATGCATTATCAAGTTTCGACTAGATATACCAAATTACATCAGAAATTGTTCAGCCAAAAGTTCCAACTAACCACACTTTATGAAGGGAAAAAAGGAGTTAATTTGCCATCCACCTAAAATTACCAGCCACGCGAAACCATACAGTAGCTTAATCCATTGACATTCATAATACACTTTTCTATACAAAATACAAAAGCAAATCAGATTAGAAAATCAATAATATCACTTAACAAAAAAAGCACCAACTAATAACTAGTTAACCAAAGTATTTTTTATCGCCAAAAAACAAAAACCAAATATAGACACTTTTATGGACAAAGAAAACCATATACTAATTCCTATTTTTGTTAAAAGCCAAACATCATACACATCTTCATTCACTCTTAATTATCTTTCGAAAGATCCTCCTACCCACCGAGGCATGCATTCCCTAAAATCATGAAAATAACTCTAAAAACTGCCCAAGTTAGCAAATCTATTTTAACTATCCTATGTATTTGTACTAGAATTAACAATCAAACTACATGTTTGTTGAAAGATTATGTGAAAAAAACAGGGGCTTTCAATTTAGGCTCATAAATACAGCCCAAGAATTAGCTTATCATTTTATTACAGAACCAAACTACTCAATGTAGGCTCATAAATACACTAAAGGTTAGCTTCTTTTTCTATTGAAATTTTGAGAAGGTAAAAAAGAGACAACAAAGAATATATGCCCAACACGTCGGTGATGAGAGATAACTGTAATTGAACTTGTCATAGATCATCAAATCAAATGTGGAATAACATAATGACAAGTAAAGCATGTCTCTTCGAATTTAACTGTTATCCATGAAAAAAGTGCACTGTAGCAGCATTTTTCTACCCCATACTTCATAATGAGCGCTAATGCCACAAAATTCAGTTAAGTTTGGTCAATGGATCAGCCACATGAAATGAGAGAAGGTTATATTGATTTATAAAAACATAGGTAATTCAACGAAATATTGGAAGCAAAGAATCTGCAAAGGACCAACTGACCTTTAAAAGTAGCATATGACAGAAAGTTCAAACAGAATAGCATAAAAACAAAAGGAGCATATATTTGTTTAAAAGGAACATCAACAGTCCTACAATGTTTTTGATCTGAAGCAATAACCAGAAAGTACATGTGCAACTGTAACATCAGCAGAGTATTCAAATGTCAATATAGCAATCCAGTAAAATTACCTCAGTTTTACTAGCAGGAAAAATATTAAGTCTCCTAATACGCTGAGGATACTTCAATTCAGCTTCATGCTTTTGCTTTCCATATGCAATGCTCGTTGCTGAAGACGGAGGATCAGGAAGCTCAGGGCAGTTTATGGGACCAAAATCATGAGACTTCCCCGCTACTAGTTGTGGTTCAAATGAAAGATGTGGTCTAGGAACTGAACAAAAATACAACTCAGAGAATAATTCATGCACGTGTATGCACATACAGAATCAAAGGATGACATGTATTACTTTAGAGAAGGCTGCCTATACTACTATACTAAGCAAATAAAACCATATGCAACAAAGGTAGTCAGTATCATAGTCAAAATTCTAAATTTGAATCAAAGCCTACTTTGATTTCAGTCAGTCACAAAGGTGCTTCCACATAGTACAATCACATGAAGCTCTGGTTTCTGAGACAACATACATGATGGAAGAAGGAAAGTGGGGCTTCAGAGTATAATAGTGTGATACAGTGCTCAAGAGATAAAAACATATGCACGTGCAAGTCATGCTTTAACAGAACTCTTTGAAACCCACTAGCTACTAAGATTTAAGTTACAACTGATGCTTACTGACATACATAAATAAACATCACATTTAACAAAAGAATCTGTCTTGGCAAGCATTTATAATAAGAATGACGATGATAGGAAAGCTGAGATATTTAAAATGGGGTTTTCTTGCAATTCAAAAATAAAGGTCAGAGAATCAGGTTGAAAGACATTTATACATACAGAAATCCACTAATATTAAATGCTCTATCATTTCTGAAAATGTCCAATTAAGATGATATACTCAAGGTCACACATGCACTAAAAAATTATATGAGTGCATCAGAAAAATGAAATTGTTTGAAATATCATTCTGTCATAACAGATCATTTCACGAAGGATGATGAGAGAGAATGGAAATCAGTACCACTGTCCAGCTTCCAGGCCTTGTTAGAGAGATCCTGAATCCGGCTCCATAAATCCTCCAAGAAGTCCTAGAAGACACATGGATTAAGAACTATCAAACCAGCAATTTATTGTTGGGAGGGCATTTACGTCCTCCTATACATCTCCCCAAAGGTTATATACAGAGTTCTTAGTAAGAGAAAGATTGCATGAACACACGTTATTGGTACAAGATGGTAACGTAGAAGACATACCTGTCCACCATCACCCTGACTTCTACCATCAATACACTCAAAAGCAGAGCATCCAGAATCAGAAACATGCCTTCTGATACTCATATAGGCTTTTATTGCCTCCATAACCCTGTCAATCTCCTCAGGAACTTGCTGCAAAACAAAAACTTGGATAACCATTTTGAAAAAAATCAACCAAAGAGAGAACCTTAGCCCTGTATTGATCTACCATCCTCACTAATGCAGTTAACGAGGTAGAAATAAATGCAACCAAATAACTGAAGAATTTATAAAGAGGAACACAGGTAAAATTTACCTCAATAAGTTCTCCTCCACCCCATGGGAGGCATGACAAAACACAGGTAACATAGAAGTCTGCACAAGCTTGCCAAGAGGGATTTCCCTTATCTTCATCTACAGTCGTTGCAGCTGATGACAGCAGTGTTTCAAACAGAACAACTAAGGAACTCGGTTGCAAAACTTTGCTGCACATCTGTAAAATAGATCACTTCATAATCAGAGCGATGTAAACCTCATAACTTCAGGAGTGGCTGAGAATTGTGTAATTCATACATAGAAGTGTGGAAGCATGTATTCCCATTGTCTTCTAACTCCAGAACAGGTAACATAAGATAAAATATTGTGATAAATAATGATAAGAGTTCAGATTCAGATGGCACACTTGTGAATTTGAACTCTTCTAATTCCAGAAAATTTTACAAAGAGGCTAATTGTCAAGTGGATACCCAAATTTTTGCAGACACCGTGCAGGAAGATAAAGGACTGGATGTGGTACTTAGTGGAACAAGTAGAAAAAACGACAAATATGCTCCACATGGGTCAGAATCCCAGTTAAAGCATTGTCACGCCATTAAGAAACAATAATTTTATGATCTTGAAATTTCTTCAATTGAATGTGATAAATAAGTACTATGATCACAAATGACTACAGTGAACTACTCCATCAAGTTGATGTTTCTCTTGTAGGATGAGTAGGATCATATTCCAGAGGTAGATATGAACTAGACAATTTAATCTTCACCTCAACTTCAAATTTGAGAAGAGATTGAAAAATGACATTCAATTCATCCATCAATGATGTGTAGATTATAGTTAAGAACCAGATTATCATGCAAAACCATAGCCAGTGGACACATACCAAGGCAGTCAAAAAGCGCATAAGTATGCGAATCCTGTTACAATTTCCACTATCTAAAGCAACCTGCCAATAAATAAGAAAATGCAAGTCAGTATATAGTACAACAGCAATCAACTGATTTTGGTCTATGTCTACCAGCAAGCTAACAAAATAAATGAACCTTTCTTTTCAAACAAAAAACAGGATTGCTTAGTAACAAATACACACCATAATTCGAATATGAAAGAAAGTTTGATGCCACATGAAGTAACAACAAAAGGCACAAGTCCTGATGCAGAACAGCAAGCTGATCGTGTATGTATGTGCATGCGTATTTGTTTGTCGCTGTGTGCAAGAGAGAGTAGCTTGAACAAATGTACCCCGCGTGTAGCTCATAATTTGGGGGTTTTTTTACCTGCAAATTGTCGCGTGTATTCTCTAAAACGCTCTTGACAAAATCTTCATCTTCCAAATTTAGCAAACCAATCTACAGTAGTAGAAGAATCTAAATAGTGAGCACACTGGAAAGTTTCTAATCAATAAGAAAAGAGCATGTCTCTTTGATGGTACAACAATAATAACACATCTAAACCAACCAAAGATTCCCAAGTCCCAATTGAATACTACATAGTAACGAGTGAAGAATAAACTGAGACTCTACAATAAGCCAAGTAAGCGCACTACAGCAA
>AYJT01089467.1:0-10101 GCA_001278415.1 Ocimum tenuiflorum | reverse complement strand
GAGGAGGATTTCGAGCTGCGGTGGAGTCTGCCAGAGTGTGGCAAGTGTGAGAGCCGGGGCGGGCTTTGCGGCTTCAAGGATGATTCGGGCCTTGAAATTGGATGCTCCAAGTCGTCTTCCGGTGAGTTTTGCGTCAATTCCAATCCTTTTTATGCAATATCATATTGCTTTCAATACACACCATCTATATATAGGTGCCTTTGATTGCTGATAAGTGATACATGTATTCGTATTAAGAAATGGATAAGAGGTTAAAAAGGAAATTTTATGAATTCCATCTTATAGAGAAAATCGAATAATCAATCCTATGAGCCCCAGCCCGAGGTAGATTTTCAAGTGTAACGTCGATTTTTTGTTCTAAATATTATAGGAGAACTTTTAAAGAATACACTGTGTGATTGGGAATCAAAACAAAAAGAAAAAAACCAAAGTGTTTTTTTTATTTGTCTTTCTTAATTTGAGAAATTCGAGTAAAGATTGTCCCAAAAAATTATTGGAAGTGTAGTACAATATGGGTGAGTCAATATATCATATTTAAGCTTCCATTTAACATTTTCTAATTAATGTTATTAATACTATTAATTAATCGAACAAATCTAATCTTTAGTTTAAGTATGAATCATTGACTTGTATATTTTTGAGATTGTGGATGTGTTCGACCTCATCAAAACATGCTATGGATAGTTATGGATTAAAATAGGTTGGAAAAATAATTGAGGTCCACGTTTAGCAAGTGGCAGGCAGGTGGAGATGAGAGAATAGAAAATGAAATGAAATAAATAAATGAGGACGCGTTGCCTTGAAATCTCTCCAAATTCCAAAATATAACTTAAATAAATGTAGCCACAAATTATCATTTGACCTTACAAAAGAAATATATGCGATTAGTTCTGGTTGGTGTGATGTTATATTAACATGATTTATATATGATGCACAGGTCTTCCAAGAGGAGGCAAATATGCAGTTATAATTGGTGCAGGAATACCAGGATTGCTATGCCTAATCGGATTAAGCTGTTACACTTGTAGTAGGATAAAAATTGCGAGCCAACAACGTGCACATCTGCCAACAACTAATTTTGATGGACAACAATTTGTTGTTAGAAGAGTTGTGAGTGGGCTGGACCTACCCACCATAGAGTCGTACCCAAAGACAGTATTAGGGGAGAGTCGTCGGCTCCCCAATCCGAGCAATGACACTTGTTCAGTATGCTTGTCGGATTATGTACCTAAAGACACTCTTAAGAGTATTCCAGAGTGTAATCATTATTTTCATGCTAACTGCATAGATGAGTGGCTTAAGCTAAATGGCACCTGCCCTTTGTGTAGAAACTCGCCTCACGCATCCTCATTCCCCACTACTACTACTACTACCACCTCCTCTCTGTCTTCTTCTCCATCACTGTAATTTTATTTTGCTCAATTTCCTATTTGCTCCATCTTTTTGTATTTATGGTTTTTTTGCCGTATGTTAATCAACTATCGATTATGGAGTGATTAATCAATCAAACAGTGGATGATATATAGAAATTTTCTCATTTATAAAATCAATTCTCTTGGTTGAGATCTCCTGTTACACAATTGTGTTATACTTCTTGGATGATTGACACATGTATTAATTGACGGAAATAAATCATACTTTTAATAAAGAAAAATTTATCATGATTTACTTCCATTGATTCAATCATCGGGAAAATGTAACACAATGTTTAACACCGTCGTGTAACAGATGATCTCAACACCTCTCTTACATGTGGATTGGTGAGATAAAATTTTGTAGCGTGCATGATTCTCCGATCCAAACCTAAGTAGAAAGGTGAGTGGCAAGATATATTTCTGGTGAGGACGAGGCAGATGAATAAGGTTTTGAGACTTGTGCATTGTCCGTTGTCTGGTGAATTTTCTAATTTTCCCCCATTATTTTCAGTGTAAACGTTGGTGATGGTTTAAATGAATATCCTATTTTCAGTTTAAAATGACTATAATAGAATAATATGTCATGTTTAATAAGTTCCTAATGTAGTAAAAAGATTAATTACTGCTTTCGACCATGAATATTCTAGGTAAAATACAACAAAGAGAAAAACAATTACTGAATTTTTTCAAATCGTATATACTTTCAACAAAATAGCAATCAATTTTGAGCATGAATCATTTTTGAAGTTGCATGAAAAGAATACTTCTAGGATGAAAATTCCGTTGTTCCACCACACTTTGTTTAATTATTATTTATTTATTTAAATCGTTGAAACGTGATTAACGACTTTAGTTCTGACACCCGTAGCCGCAACAAATAGGAAGTTCGCGACGGACGATGCACGATTTGTCGTTAACATCATCAATCGCGCCTCAAAAACCCTGAATCTCAAAACCCCTAAAACCCATATTGCTGGATCGTTTCTTCCTCGAATTGCCTCCGACCGTCAGTGCCGCGTAAGGATTCAATCTTGAATAGAAATTTTCACAAGTTCTTTTATAATTTTGCAAATCCGCAACCTCTTTTGAAATTAATATTAAGATACAAGATTCTGTTAAAAAAGAATCTAACTTCGTTGCTTTCTTGATCGCAGGAAGAAGGTTAATGGCTTTCAGACGAAGTGTCACTTCACGCGCCAAGATTCTTTATCAACAGCATCGAGTGGCTGTTCCGTTTTCGCATATAGATTGCGATGATAACGACGGTGAAAATTTGTCGCGTCATAATCCCATTTACAAGAGCCGTGATGTCCTCCCGCGCGGCCGCCCGTTTGGAGCCGGAGATAACATGGGAAGTTTTTGTGGATCGAGGAATTTGTTCCAAGATTGGAGCTTTGTGATTCCGGCTGCTTTTGCGCCGGTTTTCGTGAGAAATATGTCGACTTATGGAGAAGGGACAGGGGCCAACAAGCTTGAGATAATGACTGATATGGCGGATGTGTTTGAGGAAAAAGCTGCTGAGGTGGCGTCGCAGGTGGCCCCCGTGGCCAATGAGGTGGCGGTTGCGGCCGCGGACTCCTTCCTGCCTGTGGCTGCACTCCAACACTTGATTGATTATGTCCATACTTTTACAGGGTTTGATTGGTGCGGCCAATTTTATTTGCTGGAGTTTTGTTTTGATAGTTTTACTGTACTACATTTCCAATTATCAATCTTGATGTGTTCCTTTTGTGTTATGTTACGATTCTTAAAGACTGTTTGTTGATCTTCTGATATTGGTTGTTTTAAGGTGGGCATCGATTGTGTTAACAACTCTTTTGATCCGTTCGCTTCAGCTTCCTCTTACTATACATCAAATCAAATCTACTTCAAAATTTACTGTAAGTCTTAACAACATGATACTTTCTTTTCTGTCAGTTTGTACTGTAGTTTTTCTTACTTGAAGCCAGATTGCTTGATTGCCTGCATTTTTCCTACATGTATAATTTGGAAGCCATACTATCCCGTTGAGCCAATAACTACTCTAAATAATAGTAATGTATAAATATTTGTATGTGATAAAACTTGATGAGTTTAGTTAGTTTCAGCTAACTATCATCTCTCCCAACTTTCCCTCGATGTGCAACTGGGGAGAAAGTTAATCTTGATTTGAGAATGGGGAAAAAAGGAACAAATAATAAGGTGAAGCAGTAATTTGTCCAGATCAGAAATGCAATATTACTCTTCTCAATGCTAACTTCTTATATTCTCTAGGAAGGGTTACGGCTATTACCATATTTCACTCGATACAATTAGAAATATCATCAGTCAATTCCCTGGCTTATTTCTATTTTGCATAGAACATCTTTTCCAATTGGCACCTCAGATTCCTGCTCAGAGTAAAATACTTGGTGCCCTGGGGCAGCACAAACCCAATGTGCAATTATCAAATTACTTGACAGCCTTTCCATGCATCACCTATGAAAAATAGTATATGAAGCATGCACATATATCATGTTAATATTTATGTACAAGTTTAGATATCAGTTATTGACTTTATAATCCATGTTCCCTTTCAAAGAATTAGCTTCTATATCATGTTTCTTAATTTGAGGAAGATATGCGTTGTTGTAGTTGTAGCAAACTAACTTTTAGACCTCTTATTTAAGCTAAATTTGAATTTTATGTAATATTTTCTAAAGTACAGCATACCAAATTGGGTAGGGCTCCTTACCTCTCCTTCTAAAAAATTTCTGAGGATAAACCATAATTAATTTAGATTCACTATTGAGAGACCTTATTTCATGAATCAGATGCCCCAAACCCTGCCCTTTTTCCTTGTTTCTTCCTTTTTATTCTGCCCTATTCCCTACAGTGGTATCTTCTTTCACTGCATATACATTTGAAGTATGCTTGCCTCTTTCTTTGATGTCAAAGTCATGTCATTTGCAGCTTTTAAGGCCTCAGTTGGAGAAGATTCAGGAAGAAATTAAGAGCAGGGTACGCCTGTCATACTATTATTTACTCTTCTTGATTGCTGGAATATGTGTGTAGCGGCTTGTTAGACATATTTGAATGATCCTATCTATAGAATACTCTAAAACAACACAAGATATTGTCTGTCGAACTAGACTGGAGATGCCAATTTTTTTTTGGACTCAAATGGTTGCACTTTACCTGGTTTTAATTGCTTCCGGATTCTTGATGAATACTCAATGGTTGTTTCCAGGATATGAGTCCTGCTGCTGTGGCTGAAGGTCAAGCTCAAATGCAAAAACTATTTAAAGAGTATGTAGCCTTTTTATATTCCCACAAGAGTTATTTATTTTTTCTACGTATTTGTCTATTCTTTCTTTTCGGGGTGGTCCAACTTGTTCACAGAAATTTATAAGGCAGGAAGCGCCATGTTTTGATAAGTCATTTTCATCTTCAAAAGAAAAAAAGGGATACAGATACCTGATGGTGACATTAGAGCACATGCTATTTAGATAATTAGATCCACCAGCCAAAATGCGGAGATTGATCTAGTTTACTCTACTTCTAAGATATGCATGCTATTCCCCCCAAGCGATGTCGGTATTATAGCATGCCTATTACTTGTTTTTAAGAGAAATCTTTGGAAACATTCAAAAAGCATGCTCCTCTAATAATGTGAATGTCAAGGATGTTCAAAGTCGGGAGACCAATGAAGTAGTTACAAGGATGTTGCTAGGTTAGAAAAAGTGCTGGTGCAACAAAATGTCATCAATAACGTGTGGTGTGGCTTTTTTCAGCTAATCTTCTGTAGAACTTACAAATTCTCACCCCTTTTCACCGTATGACTGATTTTAATTGTCAATGGCCGGAAGTTCCACCTTACAAGGATGTAGCTTTCTTCGCCTATCCTTCCATATAGCTTATAAATCCCCACCCTTTTTCACCATATGCTGCCTTGAATTGTTAAAGGCCTCTGTAAGTTATTATATCCCTTATTGGTATGAGTATGGCCATCAGAAGGTACGTATTGGGATACCTCCTCATGTCCTAATCCAGGTTTTCTGAACACGTATTTTTCTAGTTCCATTCCACCACAGATGTTGGACCAAAATCATGGTCCGAGGCAGAAGCATGTGGACTTTGATTGGGCTTGATGTGACCCATCTTTCCATCAATAGTATCTGCTGCATAAATTGTAGTTTGTGCTTCAATTATTGGTTGTTGAAGTTGAGAAGAGTGATAAGCTGATAGTATAGGCAGAGCTGATATTCACAGTATGCTCTTAGAACAAAACATAAAGCATACTTGTCTGGTTTATGTGCTTATCTGATTCTCTATGCATGCTTCTCAGGTGTCATCGTACTGAGATGTTTTTTCTTTCAATTCTAATAATATCATTATCATAATTGTTATTGTTCTTATTGACTCTGTGTTAAATATTTGGATTGAGAATATGCCATTCAAAGATATGGTTGCTTCTTTCTTTTACAGATATGGCGTTACGCCATTCACTCCCTTAAAGGGAATTCTAATTGTGGGACCCATCTTTTGCTGTTTCTTTTTAGCAGTAAGATCATATTTCCTTCTCAACTGTTCTGAATAATATCCTTCTACTCTCTTTACTTCTATGTTTATCCACATTTCACTTTTCGAACTATTTGACTATTTTGCCTCAACATGTGATGTGCAGATCAACAACATGGCCGAAAAAGTTCAATCTTTTAAAAATGGAGGAGCATATTGGTTTACTGATTTGACTACTCCAGATCCAATGTATATTTTACCAGTTTTGACGGCATTGACATTTTGGATAACGGTGGAGGTCAGCCACTTTTTGTGTATTTATTTTCACTTGGCATATCTGAATCAATCTGCTTGTCAATGTGGAGCTATAAATGTTTCAGTTTTATATGTTGCTGTATTGTTTTGTTAGAATTCTTTCTTATCATAATCAACTCACCATGTATCTTGACAGTTAAACCTTCATAAATTTTTATTTATGATGTTGAGGGGTTATGAGTTTAGACGTAATTGACACTGTATATTTAGCAAAGTTGTGCAGCAAAATTTTCTCTGTTCATTTTGTTATTGCGAAAGCTAGTTTGTAAAGTAAATTTCACATGATATAACCAACACAGAAACACACGCATTCTTGGTTTAAATGATATTCATCATGTCCCATGCTACCTACGAACTTGCTAATGAGTTCAATATTTTATGCAAACATGCCCAATTTTGTGCTAATTTGCATTTTAGCATTTTAGTATAAAAATAAATTTATTAGCATAAAAATGATTCATTAGTATATCTGCACAATATATTGAACTCTTTACCAAGTTCCTAATTAACACGAGAGGAGGTGATCTATCATGACTAACCCCTACATATCTAAAACCGTATATACTACATAGTTCATCACTACAAATTCTAGACAGCCATGAAGGCAAAAGACTAGCATGAGAGGGGGGTTCTCTCTCCTGCATGGCAATCACATTCATACCCCATAAGTTTTGCTTTTTGTCCGCAGATTATTTAATGTATGGTTAATTGCGTTAATTAATATAACCCATTTATGACTTTGCAATCGTGAGCTTTTTGTTTTTTTGCATTTACACATTTCCAATTTTTCCTGATGAGGTCTGCATGTCCCCTGAAACAAAGGTTTGCATGAGTTTACTTGTAAATTATGATTGAATAATTTCTGAAGTTACACACTGAATAATTCATTAGTTCTACAAAATGTTTCAGCACATTGGTTGTTTTTGTATATGCACCATTTTCTTTCAACCAAGATCATGCATGAAGTAAAAGATTCGATTAGAAATACTACATAAAAGATCAGAGAAAAGGCTGAATTTTAGCAGTTTCTAATTTATGGTTTCTGTGGGCCCTAAAGGATTTTACAACAAAGGGTGATGTCAGTTCTATACGTTTTACAAGAAAGATTATTTGATAATTATGAGATCTAAAATTGCCACAAATTTAACGAATATATAAATTTATCAAATGTCTTTATTCATAGTTGATTCGTCCGGTGTTTCTGGTGACTGCTATCCTTGCTGGGATTTTCTCTCCGTTCCATGCACTGGTGATAATGTTAATTCAAGGAGCTGAACCTAGTCAAGCATCCATGAAATTTCTTCCTATATCATCCAATAGTGATATGATGTAAAATTCTGAACGCCGTGGGCTATTTGCTTCAAAATTCTTATAATCATCAGAGTGATACCTATTGTGTTTATGGATGATAGTATTAGCTCTTTCCTTCAGAAATTTCACACTTACGTTAATCCATACTGAATATAATTCTTTTGGTGCTGAATAATAATCAATAATCCTCCAATATACTGTAGTTGAATGCTCAAGAAGGTTTGGAAGGCAATCCAGCTGGTAAAACCATCAAGAATGTCTCCAGAGTGTTTGCAGCACTGACAGTCCCTCTCACTGCAACTTTTCCAAAGGTAGTATGTAATAATATCATCTTCAATTCAAGTTTCAACAGCTAATTTTCTTATATGTGTGTGTGTGTGTGCAGGCCATATTCTGTTATTGGATTACCTCCAACCTGTATTCGCTGGCGTATGGACTGGGTGAGTATTATTGTTTTATGCAAGCTTGTTGGATTTTCAGCCATTGATTAACATTGCTTTCTTTCAAAATGGTTTTCAGTATTAAAGCAGCCAGCGGTGAAGAAGATGTTGGGAATACCTAATATTCCACCCCCACCTCCACCTTCACCTGATGCCAAACCTCCTCTCTCGTTTGCCGAAGCACTGAAGAAGTATGCAGCTGCCAAGCAACGACAGTCTTTATCATCACCACCACCACAAGATGTTGATTCCTCAAAAACTAGTGTGAATCCGAGAATATCGTCGACCTCGGTGCTTAACCAAAGGATCAAGAGCTTAGAGAGAGAGGTTAAGGGAAGGAAGAAAGGGAAGAAGTCTTCCAATTGATCTCATCACGCACAATCTGGTTATTATTCAAATAATATTTTCATCTTCTTGTTCCGTGGTCCATCATGGCGAGTTGTAAAATGGGTTGTTATGAAATTTTGAATCATGACCATCGGTTTATTTATTTATTAGGAATATACCTGTCGTTTGACATAAGTGGTGCTACCATACAATTTTTTCAGAATGGCTGCCTTAGCTTGTATTTATTCGGATAGAATTTATATATTTGATAGAATTTATTTCGACCCTTAATTGATGTCTGCTTGAAATAGTATAGCCTTAAATAATCATCTCTAAAAACTCCATGTTGTGCCAGAAATAGTCTCGTTTTCTTTTTAAAAAAATTCACTCTTGAAATGCTATCCCCTTTGTATTAACTATCAGTTGAAGATGAACTTCCCAATAAAAATAGGAAATAACAAACAACCAAAGATATATTTATATATTTTCCACGTACAAGGTCAGAATTTCATCATAAAATTTGACGCTTGGGCAAAATAAATATTGGGAAAGTGCAAAAAGAGGATCCTATGCCAAGGATCCCACGGCCAAGCTTGAATAACTGTCGCGGTCCTCCTTCCACCAGTGCTACCGCCTCTTGCCATCCTCTCCCCGTATATTATAATCTTTCTAATGATAATTTGTTTCACAATCTTCATTTTTCTCCTCATAACCTAAACCCCATAAAAGCATTAAAACAAAATTTATGCAAAAAAAAGTTTCATGTTAAATTCGGAAAAATTTTAAACTAATGATAAAATTTGCAATATATGGAAGTTTATATGTGAACATGCATATCATACGTAAGTGAAGTTTTTTTCTTTCTTTCTTCTTCTTCTTCTTCTTCTTTTTTGCAGTTGGAAAGTTGGGTTAATATATGCAATTAACCCTTATCTATTGGAATTATAGTAGCTTTGATTAATAATTTTTTCCGGACAGCTGATTTTAATTTCCAAATAATTAAATCGGGGTTTTGTCTGTTAAGATGATTTAAATGCCACCAAGCATATATCAATTATCTTTATTTTTATTTTCAGCTGATCCAGAATATAAATATATTTAGCCCAGCATATTAGACACAACCTTGAAAGACGACGAGTTATTCTTTAGATGAGCATAAATGAAGTCAATCTCCAGCAAAATTATAGCTCCTAAATTCATTTGAACACCATAAATCTAGGCCTTGTTATATTCCACAAGCACACTGAATCCATTTTGATTTCTTTAAGCATTTCAAATTTCACAATCAATTCAAGTCAATAACGGGACTTTCGTTGTGGAGGATATAATATGTTTACATTTATTATACGTATATCAAGATTTACATTTATTATACGTATATCAAGATTCAAGAATGCATAGCGAACATTTTAATAGCTCAGATGAAATTATTGCTTATGTTTTTCTATTGGAGTAACATCGATCCCATCTAATTAAAATTATTAACGTCCGTCTTCACCCTATTTAAATTATTTACATTTCTATGGAAAAAAATAGGGGTGTGACACGTGGACAGATATATTTATAATCAACTTGATCACACGAGGAATGAGAGAGAATAAGCACCACACTAGAAGCTCGCTCTCCAACCATGATCAACTCAGCAAAAGCCAGCCCCTGCCCTTCAAATGCAAAACCAAAGAAGAAAACACGTGACGGATCGGAGAGCAAAAAGCAGCCCCTAAAATACGGATACGTCTCCATACTGGGCCGCAAGAGAGTGATGGAGGATCCCGTCATGGTGGTGCCGCCGCGGAAGTTGCCCGGAGGCTACT
>AYJT01089457.1:0-13409 GCA_001278415.1 Ocimum tenuiflorum | reverse complement strand
AGCACTAGTTAGTCATTGCAATAAAAAAGGTTAATCAAACAAATAAAAAACAAAGAAAAATAATATAAAACATAAAACCTCAGCTTCGACGAGAGATTCATCGTCGTCCGAATATGCCATATTTGAAAGCAAAATCTGTAGAAGTAGAGTAAACATATTAATGAAAAGAACTGGCGCACAATTAGATAGCGAAATAACACTAATCAAACGTCATACTGGAATAAGACGTGGCAAAAACTCTCTCAAAATTTCAGGAGGCAACTCAGCTTCACAATAAGCAGACCTGTCAAGGAAAGGCTAGCTACTTAACTACAAAGATCTAGATGAAAATCCAAGAGTTAAAACATCAGTGGTTACCAAATAAATAAAAGGAAAATATCAGGAACAATAAACATCAGGAATAACAAGAGAATGGGAGACAAAAGGAAGAACTATAGATCTTGTATTTATTTGTAAGAGAACTTATACGGGATACGCAGCGCAGCTAAAACCATCAACTGAATTGACCAGGAGTTATGCACTAATGTCTGAAGATAATTTTATCGTACTGCAAAATAATAATTCTGAGAGCCCAAGGAAACTACTTAAATGTTTGAACATCCAAATTCTCTAGGTAAGCTATCTGTATCTGGCTTTCCAGGTATGGTTCAACATGATCCTGAGTATCATTGCGCCAATATAATGGTGGGCCATAATTTATTGGTTCTAATAAAGCAGCAGTGTGACATTCACAATTCTACCTAGAAAAGAAGGGCATAAAAATATATATATTAAACATAATTTAATAGGTAGTCGAAGCATCATATCCTAGGGGGTCATCTCATGAAATGAGAAAAGCTCTAGGAACTCTTGATTACCAATTAATCTAATCTGTAATCAATATCTTGGTTACTAACAACCAAAGGAAACAAAGCACATAGACAGATAGCTAAAGCTCAGAAGGTATTCCCAATAGAAGTTTCTAAGCCCAGACAAAAAAAGGCAAAAAGTTAACTGTGTTGACTGAAAGGCGGGACAAGTATGCACGTAGAGATAATCCAAAACTAAATATGCATTCCAGTTCACCTCGTTTCTCCTTTTCTAACTCAACAGAAATATGGGTTTTCAGTTAAATAAAGTAACCTATAGAAAATACAAACTTAACGAAACATCAACGCCTCCAGAATATTAAACTCAAGATAAAAGAAGTTGCATCCAGTGATTACCACTAGAAGTCGCAGAAGTTTTTAATTTTTATACAGCATAGCCCAATATTGAACGTTATAATGACAAACTTGGTAATAAATTAGGAGACAGAGCACATCAATTTCATCCATGCAGAAAAATGTACTGGTTCCTACTGAGATATAAAAAATATCTCGGAGAGACTATCATACCAAAATTCACAAGCCTCTAGAGCCACTTCATCATCTTCGTCTTTGTTGACTACCAACATATACTCGATGACATTCCTTAAATGTGGCTGCAGTACATGTTTGAAATAGCACCAGGAACATCATCAGGCCAGTAGATATATTATGCCAAAATTAACTGGGTATCAGTAACTTCAAAATTGAATACTTGTTATGCATTTGAAATGTGTGAAAAATTACACACCTCTAAGACAGACCAACGAACTTCGATCAGGTGAACAAATGCAGCACACACCTGCCAAGTAGAAATGTATGAAACTTCAACCAGTCAATATATTGGTAGCGTAATCAACAAGTGGGAAGTTACTGACAATAATGTATGAGCTACAAAGAATTGTTGCACCATGAAATAAATCAACTACGAAAACCATATAACACAGAAAAGATAGATGACACATCTAGAGCTTTCACCTCAACTACCCCAATGCAGTGTATGTGAATAACTACATAAATAAAAAGGATGGGATTATTGTACATGAGATACAACAATTAAGACAAGGAATCAGGGGAGAACGTGTAACAGAGTGGCAAAGAAAACATCAGGTAAATGAGAAACTAATGTATGACCATTCAGGATGACACAACATTTAAATAACTAACATATATAAATTTTTTATTACATCCTTTGGTGCATATCCACACATCATTGGCATCAAATTAAAAATAAATATAAATTTCCTTACCAGCTTTCGCACCTCTGGAGCTGGGTCACTGGCTAGAACAAACAAACCTTGCAAATATTTATCCATAGACACATATAAGACCTGGACAGTGATCACAATAATTTTTATAAAAACACAAGAAAATGGCCAAACTGACAGCTTAGAAAGTAATGACTTAAAGTGAAGACCAATTTAGCTGTGCACTTACAGTAGGCATTAGCATAATGTACTGATTCACTGAACTCAAGGCAAGCTTCCGTAGAGTAGAATGTGGTGACTGGAAGAGCTGTTTTGCACAAATTAAAGAAAAAATATGAATGTTGGGAACATAGGTTAACTGCTGGTTCATATAAGGAGGGAGGGGCAGCAAGAAAATGCACATGATGCAAACCTGGAGAAATCTAGGAATAAAAGCATTAATGGGACGTTCAGATAATCCAGAAATATCAGCGTCGAGCACTTGGGGAACATCTTCACAGATCTGCATTGAAAGACATAACAGTGCGTTCAAATGCGCAATCTAAATATGCAGTAAAAATTCTTTCGTTAAAATAAGTCAGTGAGTTAAAAGGATGAAGTCACTAGTCTCAAAACGAGAGTACTTGAGATATGCACTTATTTTTTCCCTGCAATAATATTTTGAGAGCAGACAACTGAAACCAGCATGACACACTCTTATCGTTATTGTAAAAGATTATCAAAACTGGATATTGACTATGCACTACCATTTTAATATTTTAATGGAGCCAAAAGAGTCGAGTGTGTTTAATTTTGCTCATCCAGATAATCCAACACAGCAGAATAAACTTATTACATATGCAAGCAGCAGAAAAACCAAAATGAAACAAAACCAGGGGTCTAAGATATGGTCCAGAAATCAATAAATTGTACCTTAGACAAAGCATCCATAGCACCTTCCATGTGATTGACATCGTTACTATCTAAACACTTCACAAGCGCATTTAGCAATTCAGGCCACTCAGCAACACCCCCGATCTGAACAAAAGTACTAATAATGGTCCCAGATGTAGACCTGATTTGTCTATCAGCCGATCCCATGCAAGGTAATACCTCCGACTTTACATATTGTCGGTTTGCAGGCGGCATAGTTTTGAAAGCACTTCTAAGGTTGTTTTTCAGAAGCAGACCTGCTGCTTGCCTAACCTCGACTGAGATCCCCTGTAATGTTGCATTCACATATAAGTGTATTGACTAAGACAAAACAAAATTTAACACCACCGGCAAGGCTCGCTGAACTCGACATTTTAGTATCAGCAGTTTTTCAACCGACAGCAATAAGCCAAAAATTCTCAGAACCAACTAGTTTTATCATTAACGCAACTACACCTATCGTGGGCAGGTTTTAGACATCACTGCATAGTAGGTGTGGGGAAAGGAACCCAGCTACCGTGTTGTTTTGGTATTTGAAGTTTCTTTCACAACCATCACCTTCGAAAACATCGTCCATTAAATTGGTCTGATATTTTATCTGATTTAGTAACAAACTTGCTCATGAAACGGATGGTAACGAAATCATAACAAACCAACATTAATTTATGTATTCTTAAAACTCAGAAACACGCATTAGTTATATACAACAGGCCAAGTTTTAGCATTATTCTAAGACCGATGAATCCTCCAAAACCCTAACTGGCATAGAATTCCAAAACAATAATTTTCTTAATCCGATACCACTATCCACCCAAATTTAACAAGGGCCAGCTTTCACATTACTGCACAACTAACACCAATCATTAGCAAAAATCGAAACTCCAATCACCGCAAAATTCAAAACCAAACTTAACAGTCAGAGTTGAATTCGCAAATCAACCTCCGCACGCGCGAAAATGAAGGCGAGGAAATTATTGAAATCCGGGAACCGCGAGTAGTGCTCGAGCTTCTGCCAAATCACCGACTTGTCATCGGCTGTGGGAGCCATCTGCTGCTCCAGAAGGCCACAGATCTCCCGAAGTCCGTCCTCCTGCGGCACCCAGGCCGCCGCCTCGCCGCCGCCGCCGGCGGATGTCATTCTTCACCACTTCAACAATTCCGTTCACTAAAACTTCGAATTAAAAATTGAAGTTGATGATCGGATAAATGATATCGACGCGAAATAAGCCGGAGAGAGAAGCAGAAGCGACGATGAATTTGCTGGCTCTGCTCCGAAGAAGGAGAAGGCTGAAATTTTACACAGAAAATATTTATTTATTTATTTGTTTTGGTAATTTTGGGCTTTGAGAAGACGGAATCGGGTGCGGACGAGTGTAGAGTACAGTCTTTGGAAGAACCAATCAGAGGGCTGTTGATGGAAATCTGTAAATTAGAATGTGGGCCCGCGAGATAGTGGCGGTGACTAGCGGGGAACAAAGAAACCAATCCCAGTTGGCGCACTTTTTGTAATAAAGGTTGGATTTTCTTTTTCTTTCTATTATTAGAATCAAAAATTATTTTACAATTCAGACATTGCACGAGGTTGAAAATTTTGAAATTCTATATGAGTTTATCATCCATACTTAACAATAACGAAACTGAAATTGAAATTAAACAGAATCAGAGCTTTGAATTCGATTTATTTCCTTGGATGCTCCAAAGCAAAAACACCTCCTAGCACCGTTAAATCCTCATTTGATTGCGGAAATATTGATGTTGGGTCATATTCTAAATCTCTTTCTTTGGCGCCGGTGGAGTGGTTACAGCAGTAGCAAGGGTATGCTACGGCCAATCCCTTCGGTCCAGTTCCTCAGTGCGGGCATGTAAAAAGATTACTTGGCGCCCTATTTTTTTTTATCTTGTTATAAATAATGTAATTTTAAAAAAAATATTTGTGATATTTTGCAACACATTAAATAAAATACTAGGGTTTTGGTTTAAATATAAAAAAAAGTGAAATAAACAACCACAATCCATAGTCCAAGTTCATTATTATATAGTAAAGCTAACAATATTAAATAACAAATATAGAAATAAAACTGTATAAATGTAATAAAGAGCTCGTTCAGTTAAATAGAAACATAGGATGCCTTTCAATCAGATTGTGTTAAAACTTCAATTGTTGTAAAATTAAGAGCTAGTTTTCAATCAAACTGAGATATCCAAAATCCCTATGTTCAGTCTATTTGGTTTTTTTCCTCAAAAAAAAGTTTTATTTAGTTTTTAAACATTGGTTGGATTATGTTCACCCTAGGTGTACTAACCAATACTGTTTATTTTATTTTTTGAACTAATATATATTTTTTTTTTTTAAAAAAAAGTTCCTCATGGATGTCTCCAATGTAACTTGAAAACCTAACCATTGGACACGATCAATGTTGCGACTTGAATTGGGAACACATGGACCAATATTTGATGTCTCATTTTTTAAAATCAAAATACTAAAGGCAAAAATCAAAAATATATCTCAAATAATGGAATTAGGGAAATAATGTGCTACTCAATACAAATTAAAAATATTTTTTAACGTAGAAAATTTGTAGTGTAATTTTCTAAAAATTCCAATATATCTCCCTAATCTCTATAAATAAAACTCAATACCCTCGAGCTTTCATCCAAAAATATTTTTCTTAATATATAATATTCAACAAGATTGTCATATAAATATTTTTGTATGACTAATATTATATTGTTTGTTGTATAATATATTTATAATAAGTAATAAAATTATTTATTTAATAATAAATCATTAAGAACAACACGTAAATATCGTCCATCGTGCAAGTGAGAAATTAATTCCGTTAACAAATGAATGATTCTCAGGCTAGCAATTTTTAGTTGATTTCAAAGTAATTTGGTGAAGTAGATATATGGGGAGTTTACAATTTTACAAAACTCAATTTATTATCTCCAATAAATGGGTTAAATTGAGCATTATTATGTTTTCCTAAATCGGTGTTGATGCAGCAATAAATCAAGATCTCATTTGGTAGTTGAGATACTTGAAATTATGGTTTGATGATGACATTTTGTTTTGTCATATTCTTGCTGTGGCATAGTGTACTTCCCTACCTTTAGCAATCAATTATTGATGTTTGCTAACCAACTTTACTAATCAATTTTGATAATAAAATATTAACTAAGAAAATATTAGGGATTATTATATATCTGATAGGATGGGATTATAAACTTTCTTAAATAATTGTAAAATTATTCTAAAATACAGAAGATTTATATTTAAAACGATATTAAAAACAAATAATTGATTTAATATCAAAGAATGAGACTAAGCATAATTTGAAGCAAAATATTTTATATCATTTGCTCAGTCAGCACAACCAATGTATGATCCATTTAATGATTGGAAATAATTTCAAAAGGAAAGTATGAATCTCTTTTTACTGTCCTCTCACCATATAACTATAATGACAATTTGAAAGTAGATCACCTGTCCCTTGTTACAAAGAGTGAAAATCATCAGACATCCCTAAGATTTTTTATCTTGTTCTTTTTTTCATTTCCAGACAACACCTTAATTGTAGGGGAAACAAATGGAATTTCGATTATAAAATCATAAAAGCAAACCCTTCCAATATAATTTTCAAAATGAAAATTCTTGTTGTGCACCCATAATTGATTTTGGTTAGAATTATTTGAAGAAATAATAAAATGATTCTTTTAGTTAGTTTCACACTATATAATAATGAACTTGTAAAATAAATTCGCAAATCAAAAAGAAATTGATGGAGACGGTCCTACCTCACCCTAGTTATTATTGACAAGAATTGGCACAGTACGCCCAATCAATTAGAGATTTTTGCCTCACTAACTTAATTCAAATCCATCTATATATATTAAAACAATATCCTCAAGTTTTCCTTCTCAAAAAATACTTACCTTAAATATAACTAATTTATAGAACAATAATTTAAAAATATTTTTATAAGATTGTTGTTATTTCTCTCGTATAAAACTTATAACAATTAATAAATTTATTTAGTAACAAATTAGTAGTAATAATAACATATACATGCTGCATATGGGTGCAAGAGGCAAACCGAGTATATCTCATCTTTTAAAGATGAAAAATGAATAAGCAATACAAGACTCACAACTATATCCGTCAAGGTTTCATGATTATCCTATTTCACGTGAATGGTTTACGCAACTATTTAGTTATTATATAGTGGATAAACATAGATTGAACTAAGTTTAAAAAAAAATACATATATTTTGTTGAGCTACACCATCTTACAAGATCACTCACGGTTAACTGAGTCAAAAGTTTTAAAAATAACTTTACTACACAAACTCAAACGAGAGTTTTTATCGAGTCAAAATGTGCAAATATTGAGCTATTCTCAACATCTTTACCACAATAAATGTAAGCAAGGTACAGACACCCAGAAGAAAAAAAAGGTGCAAAATAGTCGGAATTCTACTCTTTGAATCTCAAAGCAAAATTTCTAAAGATGCAATTCACTACTCTTCTTTTCGAGCTTTGGATCTTGCCGGCCTCGCTGGCTTAATGACTTTACCGAGCAAGATTAGAACTATTGGTAGAATGGTTCCGATATAGTAAACACTACCATAAGCAGCTAGCGTTTCGTGCAGGCTTAGTACCTGTGTAAATCACACCAACAACATACAAAAAATCAGCAAAACAAGAACTGTTGACAGTTTATAGTGAAATCAAATTGCAGAGAGAGTGCACGAACCATGAAACCGATGCAGGAGTAATTCAGAACGAGAAGTGTGTAAGCAAAGTTGACAAAGACGAGCAGCTTCTTTACAAGACCGGATTGGCTAGCTTGCTGCCATCTGTAAAGAACTGTTCACCGACAAAAGAAGTTAGACACGAATCTATTGGAAAATGATTAGCCATTGCAGCAAAGTAGTATTGGTGTATTTTCGTTTGTTACCTCTTGAGCCAGAAATCATCGTTGCAGATTGAACGAAGAAGATGATGTAACCAGGATATAATCCCTGTTGAGAAGTCGAACAGGCAACAAACTCATTTAATCAATATACATGCTGCTATATTGCTTCAGTCACACCCATTTAATCCCGAGATGGCAAAAATAATATTTGCACGAACATGTGTTTTCTTTTCTATTGATTGCCAAAAGAAATTAATAATCAACAATGAAACTGAATGTATCTCATGTAATGCAGAGCAGATTGAAATGAGAAAGACATGGTCAGTTCTTACATGATTTCTTGGATGGAACCATGAATCTTCATATGATGGAACCACCAATGTGATAATACATATGTTATATATAAAATAAGCCTCCTGTGATCATTCTTTGGAGTACATTTATATCTGATCAGCTTTTATTCATAAAACTCCCTCATTTGTTACAGAAATCGTGTGTATGTTCATCAAAATTAGGAGGCCTTAAAAGCAAGGTCCCAGAATTTGAAACACTCTACGCATCTTGGGAAGTCATTATCAACTCATGATTATTCTTGAAAGTTCGGATAGTGGGACTAGACAATGTATTAGCAGGTAACGATGAGTTGGATGGCTTTCTTGGAAGAATAAAGGTGGTGATAGACATTTCATCATAGATGTCTCATGCTTGTTAATGTCATCCTTTCCGGTACTATATATGCATGTTACAAGGTTTAATTATCAGGGTGAACATGGTCTAAACATAAGAAGTATTGATATCTCAGGAGATAAGAAATGCTATAGATATGACAAGTAAAAGTACTTTCATCTATGAAGAAAGCGAGGGCAAGGTGTCTATGGAAACGAAAGACACTTCAGATTTCCTAATTTCTAGCACTCGTAGAGACATCCTTCAGATGTTGTATCCATATATACAGAAATTCAACATGTTTCCAACATGTATCCTTTCACTTTCGAGGAGAGAACAATGCCAATAACTATTAATGGGTAATGATTATTGAAGACGAAAGAAAGCACAAGATAGAATAATGCCAAGAACTACTGATAATTATTGAAAATGAAATCACAAGATAGGATATAAAACTATTTCGGGAAAAGAAAGAAAGTATATTTACTTACATGCCAAACTGCACTAATGGTTTGGGTGGCCAGCAACTGGAAGAAGCCTGGTTTCTTTCCTTTCTGAAGTAGCCTCTCATAGACATCTGAACAATGTAATGAGAATTAGATAAACATAGATTTCTCTCTTTTTTTTATGAAAATCATTATTTACATTTATTAGATAAGCAATTCTAGAAAGAAATAGCAATATTCCAAGTGATCACAGAACGTTTAAACAACCCTCCCTATGCTCAATATATGGAGGCTTGTGAGCACACAACAAAGGTGAGCACAGCAAAAGATTCCAGTCAGAACATCTGAGATGAACTACAACTGCATTTCTTTTGTGAGATATCCATTCAGAATTTAGCATCACATACTTTATCAGAGCAAGGAAAGAATATACAAGTCAGTAGATCATCATAGTTTTTTCATAACAGAAGGTGTATTCAGCATTTTCTATCATTGCGTACACGCATTAAGTTTGACAAAATATATTTGATCATTATTAACGAGTTAAAAGTTGCTATTTTGTGGGCCAGAATATATATTGAAAGGAAAGTTAGCTTACAGTGCCTAAGCCACGTGCTGACTTGAATATTCCATACAAGTGGTAATGTCACGGAACTCTTGGCCAATTCAACCCCTAATATGTCAACATTCTTTGCACGGTCCCATCGCGGTTTGGGTGGATTAGTATCAGTCCAGCCACAAAATCCAAGGCCAGAAATAATAATAGAAGCTTCTGACATAGACCAAATGAAATAATATTTCCACCGAGCAGTGAAGCCTGACATATACTGGTAGCCTAATCGTTTCCAGAAGCCATATTCTTGGTATACAGGTTCATTGAATCGTGAAAGTGGGAACTGTGGTACAAGATATAGATATAATCCCATACAGACAGCAGCTTGCAGAAGAGCCCTAAAAGTTGCCAAATAAGGAGAGGGAGATGATCCCTGCTTCTTATGATCCCAAATCTGTCACAGATAATATTGGAGCTGAATCAAAAGCAGGACAGCAATAAAAAGAAATACACGCAGATGCATTTTATTAAAACATAAAACCAATACCCCTTTCCTCTCAGTCCATCCCAAATAATCCTTCATTTCATACACTGGACCAGCAAAGTGGCTTCCACAACAGAGACAGTAACCAAAATACTCCAGCAAAGATGGCAGCTTTAACAACCGGTTTCGTTTTTGAGCCTCACGCAAATCTTCCTCTTTTAGCAAACCATCATTGTAATTAATGACACATGATATGATTTTTAGTGTTATCACCATTAGAGAACCTGTAAATTGGGAACATCAAAAATGTAAATGCAATTTCAACAAACTCATGAGCCTTAAAAGGGTCATCGTGGTTACTGTCAAAGGAGCAGATTTGCGAGCTTTATATTTGAAACCAATTTTATTAAATGTACGGGCAGCATTCACAACTCCATCAGTCACTATTGATTAATTTTCAGATATATCAAATTATATTTTAAATATTGGATAACAAAACAAAGATGCATAATGGTAGGCATTTTATGAACATAAACAGTATTATTCATCTATAAAGGAGGTGCTTTTTCCAGTTTCTTTCTCTTGATGTGGAAAAGGAAGTAGAGACCGTAATTGGTGCATTGACTGCCTATAGGAAATAAGAGATGTGCACAGTTTATGTATGGAAGCAGAATTTATTAACGCGACACTAAGTGTTTGCAAGTACAGAAAGCAAGTAAAAAGTATGTTTGGCAGAACGTGATTCATGGCTTAATTGAAGAAACTGCAAAAAGAAAAATCAAGTAAACTAAATCATTTTTACTACCATCACTAAAATATTAAAAAAAAGTAAAAATAAAAGATTATTCAGAATAAGAAAAGGCATGTCACTCGAATAAATGTGAGCATAAAATTACCCTATGGGAGCATATTAATCCTAATGAGCATAATATTGTTCAACTAACAATTTTTTGAAAGCAGGTACAACAAATGTTTGGCAAACCACAAAAGCAATAAAATAGCTTGATGGAGTTAATACATTCACTTCATTAAACACATGCTACAGTATGTTGAGGCCATGCAGCTGGAAACCGAGTGCATGCTTGAAAGAATTTGGCTCTTTTGTAGCTAATACAAATTCCACAATTGAAGATATCATCAATAAGAAAGAAATAGGAGTAATATGGCAGCAATAAATGAGAATATGCTCACCTGTAGCATCTATACCCCCTTCCTTCCATGCATCACCACTCATGTAATACACATGGCTACACAATATAAGCCATAGTTAGAACTACGAATATGTCCATCATAATGATTTAATCTCCCATGCTTAACTAGTAAGTATCACACATGATTTTCACAAATAAAAATATTTTGGCGCATATAACTTCAAATTAATCGCTATGACACTGTTGATTTCCAGAAACCAGTGGAATTATATTGCTATCATTCACTATTGAATTTTCTATATAAGGAAAATAAAATATATCTTTCCACTTTAAAACCCGGTATTCCATAACAGAACCTTGATTGATTTACCAGAGTTCACAGCAGCTGGGAGCATTTTATATGATACATTGGAGCATCTCTACTAATAGTTGACATTGAAGAACAAATTTTAGTGATTCATGGCCACTTTAGTTCGCTAAGAAAGTGGCATTGTAAAAAAGTGCAAAGATCAACTTTACTCAGCTCAAACATAGATGTTTGGAAAGCTCACAAGTTTTTTATTTATCCTATGCATTAGATTACGTGCACATCAAAATGCATTGACATCATGAAAATATTTTTTTTTATTATGTTTTTAATCTTTCATTCATGGCAAAATTGTATGTTCTATAATTCAGGTTTTAATTTAGCGAATGGTTGATGCCTCGTTACAGTCCTATGAAGACGAAGCTACTGGATAATATTTTTAAATTTCTAATCTGATATTATTTTTCTTGATTTGTGCGGTTTGTAATGTTGAAGTTCTAGTATATCAACTGGTAGCCATACTTTTGTAGAATTAAGTGTCCCAAATTGCTCCCTTAATGACTAATGCTGCAGGCAAAGCACATGCTTGAGCTCAAGCTTGAACTAAGCTTAAACACGCTAATGAGTTGAGACTCTGCCTTCTACATTAAGCTAAAGATTCAATATACGGCTTAAGAAACCAAACTTAGACTAAAAATTTTACGAAGCTTGAGCTCAAGCTCATATGTTGGTGGATTTTAGAATTTGCACTGGAGCTTAAGCATTTGTGTTCCTATGATCAGAGAAATGGATATCAAAATTTTTAGTCTCCTCAAGGCTAAAAAGGTTTCGTAAGTAGAGGTCAAGGACAAGGACCAGGTAATAATCTGTAATCCACCACCAAGAAGATGACTTTTTACAAAAACCAGTGCAATCAACCACACGAAGTTGACTTTCTAGTAAACAAATGCACAAGGTCCAGCTATTGCTAAATTTGTGCTGAAACTGAAGCCATGAGTAAGGACTCAGTGTCAGCAATCATATAACAATATAAGTTGGCTACCAAAAACTGCTATTGGTCATGGAATCTCATTCTTCTTGGAAATACAGTATTAAAAGCTGTGCAGAATTTCGACGGTTTATATGAGAATGCATTGCAGGGTTCCTGAACATCCAAACTACAAATCAGGTATATTCAACATTGCATCTGTAATTTTATTTTTAAAATTAATTATTTCTCAAACTTACTCCACCGGAAAGGAAAACAAACAAATTTACTGTTGAAATCCGCAGTCCACCAAAGTAACCAATTTGCATGCAAAGGAACATTCATTTGCACTTTACAAAAATGGCAGGTTTTTCAAGAGCAACCAATGTTGTTATGAAACCACGTGCATTCGAATAGGAAATGAAATTGAAGTAACTCACAGTCCTCTCAATAGTCGGTACACAAAACCCCCCACACAACACTTCAAATATCAAGAAATTCAAAAGATCACCGCATTGACTTAAATATTTGGAAAAAGAAACGCACAATTCAGACGATAGATACGATGCTCGAAACCAACACAAAAACAAATCAATAGATTACAACAGTAAATGGAAAATCCAAACTCACCATCCAATAAGGTAACCAAAGGCGAGGAAGAAACTAAGGATCCCGCAATACTTCCGGCAGAGCAGCATCGACGCGTATCCTAAGAGCATCGGAACAATGAAATGCAAATTCGAGGAGAATCCGAAGGCGAGGTAGGAGAGAATGGCTCCGGTGGCGGCGGCGTAGAAGTGGCGCGGCGCCGGTCCCCCTGGAACGAAGCGGTGGAAGAAGCTGACGGGGATGGAGGCGGCGAAGCAGAGAAGGAAGCGGAGGACCGGCACCGATACTCCGATGGCGGAGGCCATGGAATCCATCTCCGGCAGCTCCATATTGCGGCGGCGA
>AYJT01089454.1:0-19459 GCA_001278415.1 Ocimum tenuiflorum | reverse complement strand
ACAGACGCGACGCAGCCCTCCGGCAAGTCCCCCAGCCCTGTCTCCGGCGCAGCGGGGGCCGCCGCCGGTGACGAGAATAATGACCCCATGGAATTGACTGCAACAGAATGGAATATGCTTGAAGAATCGTAAGGAAGGGAATGAAGATGGAAGGTTTTTGACCTTTGGGTATGGAGAATTTGTGCAGAAGCTATGACAGAGAGAGAGAGAAGCCAGTTGGTTGGAATATATAGGTAGAAGGTGGACGCGTACGGCGTGTATGTATCTATATCCTTATATTTATTTTATATTTGCAAATTTTTAAATATATTTTTTTATAAAATAGGAACTTTTACGCCCACAGTTATTAAGTAAAGACTGGGAATTATTTATGTAGGGCTTGGATTATTCGGTTTGGTCAGTTTTTTTGGGTTGAAATCTTTTGGTCAAGAAAAAATTAAAATTTCGACTTTTACGCTAGCACGTTCCCCAATATGAAATGGCAAAAATGAATCATTTTTTTTAGATGAAAGTATTTTATTAATTCATATCCCGAATCATATATGATAACAATCATAATGAAAAATTCTTGGTCTAATGAGCTCCTATAAAAACGCTACTTTATTTGCAATATTATTTGTACCACGAAATATGTGAGCAATATCAATGATAACACTACCTTTCAATATCTTAACTGTATTTGCTAATTCACGAGAAAGAAACGAGCAGCTTTCATCTGCTTAAGTAAATAAATCTTGAAGGAAATGCTCACCTTAAAAATTATAATATCCTTTTCTCCATAAAAAAAGGTATTCAAACATGACCTAATTCTCACTGTTAAATATTCGCAAATCGTTAATGCAGCATTTTAAATATTTGTTAATTTGATCTGATTATAATAAGATTTGGATAAGAAAATGATTATTTGATCACAATATGTCTGAAACACATTTGAAGCTCATTAATTTTTACTTAACGTGCAAAAGTCTATCACTATATGATATTATTAGATAATAATAATTTAATAATATATTTTTTTGGATCTGAAAGATTAAATGATCGGTTAATTATCGATCGCCAACTCAAATAATTTTTTTACTAAAATATCTTGTGAGATGTAACAACTAATTTGCTAAATAATTTCTTTGAATGGATCGTATATGACTCCAAAATGTAGTGACATAGTGTTAGAAGATTTAAATAATTACTTTAATTATAATTTCGTTATTACTAATATTCAAAATCTCCACTATATATCCATGATCTCATGGATATGGAGTGATTAGTTGATGAGTTTTGGATAAGAAAAAAGTTAATTTCATCGAATCGGAACACATCATTCTTTTTTAGCTACTATTAAAATGCAAAATTAAAAAATAGCAACTTTTATAATAGTATTCACAATATAGTCAAATTAACTATTTTGTCCCCACTTTTCTGAATTTAGCTGAAAAAAGTCAGACAATGATTTGGGAATTATTAACAAATTCTTAAAATATATTTCCAAATTATCTGCGAAATTGACGAAAAAACTAATTATATTTAATCTTTTAATATGATTGGAAATTCTACTAAAATAGTTAAATATTTCTTAATGATATATTAATTTGGCTAAACCGAAGAAATCGCAGAATGAAACCGGCGAAATCATCAGATTTAATTTTTGAATTTTATTTAAGAATTAAATTTGAATTATTATATATTTTATTTATTTAAATTCGTAATTATTAATTCTTTTAATTGGGCTAAACCAACGAAATGAAATCGATGTTTGATCCTTGATGATGAGTGAAACCAACGAAATTAAGGGATCTAATTTAAATATTAATTAATTGATTTAAATTAGAAAAACTGACGAAACCACTAGCAAAACAACGAAACCGTAACAAATTTAAAAATCAAAATTTGAATTTCTTATATATTCTTTATTCGGCAAAACCGGAGAAACCATGATGTAAAGGGTTAAAATCTTGGAAATTGGAATGTCAGATTTGATTCCCCTCTTTATTACGACGAAGCCAGAGGCGAAACCGGTGAAACCATGATGTGAACGGTCAAAATCTTTGATTTCCCCCTTTAATTATGGCAAAACCTCGGATATTTACTCATCATTTCATCCACACCCCCACACACGAAAACTACACAAATTTCTGAGGAAAAAAAATTGGAGAGCTCGGTGAAACAAAGGAGATATTTCGATTAAACCATTCCGACGAAACATAAGCGAATCCGACAAAATCATAGAACTTCCAAAACCTTATTTAAAAACAATCAAGATGAGGTTAATAATTTTTCCTTCCTCAAAACACATATTATAAAATGTGAACTCTGAATAGGCTAAAAACCATTTGCCTTTTATATATTAAAAGTGGCTATTATGGATGATGACATGGCTAGACCTTAGAACGATGGACTAGCACATGTCTATTCCGCGACAGAAATTAATGTGCAACTGCCCCAAAGTTATGAAGTGTCATTTGCAGCCTGATTATGTCTGAGTCGTGTCACCCTGATTCTTTGTAAGTATTTAACAAAATTTTATATCACGGAATTTGTCAAATAATTCAATTAATTTTGTTTATTGTGTTGTAGGAAATAATGCACATACATATGCAATTGAAGGTGACTACTGGACGAAGAACACATTGGGGCTTACGTACACCAGGAAAAGTCAAATGACGTTTATGGTGGGTTAAACGATTACAGAGATGATTCAGGGGCAGTCTGACATCTACTGTTGCATGACGGTAGACCATCTTCTATGTGGACGTTCGACGACCCAATGGGCTGAGCTTGTAGGAGCAATCAGATTCTACCAGAATATGATGTCCATCTTGTTTTATGAGTTTTCATCTTGATTTGTAAAAATTTGAATAAATTTAAATTTAATTTTTAAATATCAATTTTTCAAGTAACAAAGAAGAAATAAAAAATAGGATAAACCAACACTAAATAATCGGCTGAAACGGCAAAAAAAAACTAAAAGTTCGACTAAACAGGCAAAAAAGACATAAAAAAATCAGCTAAACCATCCACAAATAAATCAGCTAAACCACCCTAAATAAATCAGCTAAACCTACCTCGAAAAAATATAAAAAACCGATAAAACATGCAAAAATCGGTGAAATTGGGGCAAAAATCGTCGAAATTGGCCGAAAAATCGGCAAAACCAATGAGCCATTTTTGGCAAAAAAATTTATTTTTAATCAACGAAACAGGCAAAACCAACCTATAGAAGAGTTGTACATCATTATGTACTTTGTATGTACTTTGTTATGTAAAATAAGGGGAATTGCTTTTAATTCAATCGTCATTCAATTTTATATCAATCTTAGTTATCCTTCTCAAATTTTAACACTCACCATCGACATCTAAAATTTTTTACACTTTACACTCATCTTTCCTAAAAATTTCAAAGATGGATAACTGAATTGGCGTGATAATCAAATTCAATGGTTAATTCGATAATCAGTCAAATTACATTGGCAGAGATGAACGTTTGGCATGCATTTCGGCCGAGGACATTTCTATAGAAGTGTTGAAGACCAACATTCAACATATATTGGAAGCCAAATGTATTCGCGGTGAATACAGAATATATTATGTGGTAGTTTCACACCGGTAGAAAAATTCATTCGGTGTTGCTACCAATGTCGACCTTCAACGATTATGCTCGATGGTTGAAGAGCATTTGATATATATCGTTATGCATGGTGATGGACAAGGTGGGGGAGCTATCTCAAGTGGTGGACAAGTCCTGTCACAGCCACAAACGACACAATTCATGTCACAGACGCCCCCTATCATGATGCAGTCACCGGGTTTCTTGTCGCATTCGTCTGGCTTTGTGTCACAATTTAGAGGAAATTGGTTCTTCGAAGAACCATCTTCCCCTGGTGCTCATCATGTCCTAGATTTAAATGAACTTTTGGTTCAAGAAGATCCTCTAGTTCAACATGAACCTCCGGTTGAAGATGATGGCAACCCCCAAGTAGAGTTGGACGGTGTTGATACAACAACGCTTAGGAATTGCATCGTCGAGGATTTTAATTCATGGATCTACAGAGAGAGCGAGATTACTGCTTTCTTGTCAAGCCTCAATCTCATGCTACCTCTACCTATTGGTGAATTCGGGTCCAATATAGACAAAGGTCCGGATCTTATCAACTAGCTTCTTCCAATTATTCCTCTAGACCTTTCTGACTCGCTAAAACTCAGCGATATCGCACTACTATCCGATGATAATCTTGTTCGCGGGTCGAGTTTCTCTATGAAGCGAGATTTGTACATCATCATTAGATTATGACACATGGAGAATCGAGCAGAAATTAAAGTTGCTCGATCTTCTAATTTAAGAGCGAAATACCGATGTAGGCAACTCGATAGTTGCCTATTTTTCTGGCGTGCTTCTTACTGACAGGGTGCGTGGTATGTCCACAAATTAAAACTTGAACATAATTGCAACCTTGATTTCTTAAAGTTGGGTGCAAGGAGTGTGTGATCATTGGTCGTCGCAGTTTATTTTGCAAAAATGTATCGCCAAAGCTCGATCATTAAGCCAAATGATATTGTGGTCGAACTTCTACAAAATATCAACATCCGAACAAGCTACAGTGTCACACTTCGTGCTCACAACTGTGTGATATCCATAATTTATAGTGGCCAAGTTGATTTCATTTCAGATGCTGGCGAAGTACTTTGATGTGCTCTGCAAGGTAAACCCCGTATCCATGACTAATATAGAAGTTGGCCCAGATGGTTGCTTCAAGCACATGTTTGTCGCATTAAGTGTGTGTCACATTGCTTTTACTACATGTCTTAGATAGGTTATTGTGGTTGATGTTGCACACCTAAAGGGATGAAACAAGAGTATATTGTTCATTGTAGTAACTAAAGACGACAACAAACAATTTTTCCCACTTGCTATCGGTGTTGGGCCCATCAAGAAAGATAAGTCGTGGAAGTGGTTTTTGTCGAGACTCCACATGGCGTTCGGGTGCAATGAACAAATGCTCATTGTTTCAAACCAATACATTAGCATTGCCAATGCAATAAATGATGTGTTCCCCGGAACAACGCACGACATCTGTTTCTATCACATCCTTAATCAGATGACCAATTACGGTGCTACAGTAGTCAAACTGTATTGCAGAGCTGCATATGCATATCGCGTGGCTACATACGATAAAACGGTGGAAAAAATTAAGGACACCTTACCTTCAACATACACGAAATTGATTGAGGTTGGCCCCTCGAAGGTAGGCCAGATGTTTATGTCCAGCTTGTTGGTTCAGCTTCATGACATCTAATGCAACGGAGTCATTCAACTCGCGCCTACTAAAAGCTAGACGTCTACCGATCTGCTCCAGGGTAGAAGCATTCAGATGTGTAGTCGAGCACTGATTCGATTTGAGACGTCAAAAAGCATCTCACATGACCGATCAATTAACTGAGGAGGCTGTGCAGAAAATTGCTCTATTTGTGGAACTATCAATGAGGTATAGTGCCGCTGAGCACTGGAACAGATACATACAATGTGAATGATGGTAGCAGATCATGGAGGGCCTGTTCATCGAACAATCAGTGCAACTATGGTGAATTCCAGTTGGATCTGATACCGTGCTCTCATGCTGCTGCTGCATGGTAAAAATAGTTTACGAATTTTCTATGATAAAAATAGTTTCATATTACTCACTCACACTGATTTTTTTCCAATCAAGTTTCAACAAGGAAACTTTTACGACTATATGTTCTACTACTACAAGATGTCTACTTGGTGAAATATATATATTGGGGGCCGTATAGCAACTGCCTCATGCGATGATTGGAACATATATCCGGAGAACCAGACATTGATTGTATTGCCTCCGATTATTACTTGCCAAACCGAACGTCTAAGAAATAGTCGACGTCTATCCAATGCCGAAGCTGCATCTACACGAAGCTCAACACATCAATTCGGTTAAGGGAAATCATCTACCAGCAGGAGTAGAGCGCAAAAAACATGTAGTGTCTGCAAGTCGACAGGGCACACGAAATGCAGATGCCCAAATCGTGAAGACAATAACTGATCATCGAGTATGTATTTCTTCTTCCGGTAATTCGTGGCTATATTTAATAAATTGTAATTTACATTAATTAACAAATAATCAATTTATTTAACAACGTAATAAATAGTAATTTATATTATTTTGATAATTAATATATCAGAAAAATAATATTAAATAAAAATAATGATCTAAGTTTAATCTTTATTTAACAACATAATTAAATTTTTAATAACAATTAATAAGTAATAATTAATATAAAAATAATACAATTATACGTTTTAAAAATGCTAAAAAAAATCCGGCGAAACCACATCGGATGTGGTTTTGTCTGTTTCGTTGTTTTCTTAATTAAATAAAAATAAATACTTAAACTAAATAAACATAAATCGGCTAAACCGATAAAACCACAACAGTTTAGTTGGTTTCGCCGACATGTTTTTCTGCAAAAGTCACTTGCTGTAATTGAAATCAGTTTTTTTGGGGTAAAATCGGAAAATCACTCAAAAGTGACTATTTTGTGAATATAAATATTAGAAGTGACTATTTTTGCTTTTAGTTTAACAAAAGTGGCTATTGTAGAAATTATACACATTTTTTTACCCTTTTTTGATTTGGCAAACTAACTATTTTTCCTAAAACATTTATCGTAAAAGATTATTTTAGGGATCCTAAGTTTGGTAGAAAAACTTAACTGGATCGATTCACATATACCTTATCCCAATTTTAACATAAGAAAAATAATAAACATGCCAATCAAGTATTATTTATAAACAATTAATTTACTAGATAATTTATTTTTGAGCAAGACCATATGCGATGTTATTTTATGAAATGTTAGAAATTTTAATTATAAATTTGCAATTACTAAAATATAAAACTCCGATTTCCGGAAACTAAATTAATCGCAATTTCATATTATACCAAGTTTAAAAATGTTTTTTCTAGGATAAGATCTTTATAGTTTTTTAGATAAGTTTAAACACATGTTGGGTGAAATCAAATCGAGTTGAGTCCATCAACAAAATACTCGACTTTTGTTCCTTTATTATTGCGTCAAATTTTTAGATTTTATTAATAAATACTACGACAGTCACGAGATTAAATAATCCAACTTTCTAAATTTTATCATTATTTAAATATTTACTTTTTATGAAAAAAAATCGAGTAAACTTAGAAAGTTAATCATCGAATTTATCATACATATTGCTATTTGAGTATAAAATAATTGGAAAGTTTATAAAGTATATTAGTTGAAGTATAAAATTATAAATTTTGAGGAGGTCTCTTATTAGATCGTATAAGTCATTTAGACGGGTTGAGTTTATGATGCAGATGAATATGAATTTCGGTTTAGGATTCAGAGCGGGTTTGAGTTTGTGTTGATAGAATTAAACTATATAAATCCATCTAGATCATTTAGACGGTCTAACGCAAGTTTTTGCCATATTTTAATTTAATTTTTCTAAGACAAGGTAACTTATTCAACAAATTAATTTGGGTAACACTATTAAGTTCACAATTAGTTGAGAATATTAATTAAACATTATACTAACTTTTCTAATCTGGTTGGGCTTGGTAATGACATTACTTATTATGTTACATTGTTCGAATTATTTATGTGTATTAATCAATTAATATCACTCACATTCTTATAAATGAATTATATCATATTGATCTCTCTTAATAGAGGAGCCGACGTAATATTCTGGTAACTCACAAATAATTTTATCCATTTACAACTCTACATCCAGATCCTCTAAAGTCCATATAATCATCTTTGGTTGATGTTATGTACAAATTCAATATGGGTTTATTATCATAGAGGGTCAAAATACTATATATTAAGCATACATAACCAATTATTGTATCAACATAAATACATAACTTTATTTGATTGGCGAGAAAATAATTTGTGTGAGCAACCTTCGGCTTTATCATTGACAGGTTTGAAACCAAGGAAAATATTAAAATCAAAACCACATGCACACTTTATCCATGTCCATCCACATATATATCTAAATATTTATATAATCTAGTTGTTTAAATAAATGTGAATAATTTGAAGAACAGAATTATCTGACTCGACGCCACGTAGTATGTACTCAGCTTCTCAAGCCAACTACGGATGTTAATGTATGCCACGTGTGTTTGTGTTGGATGTCTCTATCATTCATTCTCCCAAAAACAATTATATTTTGGTCGGAGCAAATTTATTGTATTTTGTTTTATTATTAAGGGAAATTTATTTTATTTTTGGTGAATGTAAGTTGAATAAATCAACCGCACCTTTGGGTTCAAATATTTTGAAAATGATGTGGTAACTTAAATATGCGAGGTTGCTTTTTATATAAGTTGAATATTCATTTGAATTTTAAGGTCGTAGATTTCGTTAATGTTGGATATTCTAGAAATTTTTAATACCTAGATTGTCTAGACCGTTCCTAGAAAATCTATTTGTTTTCATCTTATGTAGAAATGGTCGCAATTTTTTATTCACTTTATAATTCGCAACATTTATAATGTTAGTTCCATCATTGGGAAATTGAGTCAAAGACCTATCTTTTGTAATGGTTCCATATATATAGATCACTCATTAGATTTCATGTTGGTTAAATATTATATTTTTATTATTATTAACCAATATTATTTTGTATTCAATAGATATATATACATGTTCCTAGTATCCAAACATTACATGAATCTTTAAATGAATGGTGGAATATTGAATTAAAATTCAGGAGCTCTCTCTTTTGCGGTGATGAAACCCTCTATTTCTGAGGAATCATCAAATTATTAATTCAAGTAATACATATTTATCATGAAAATAAAAATTAATTACAATATAATGGACCCTTATCAACTTCTGTAAAATAAACAAAAATCATCTATACATATGAAACAATCGACGCTAACAATTAGCTAAGTATTAACCAAAAATTGAAAATTGAATACTATAACATATTATAAATTCAATATTGCAGAAGTCGTTATGCAGTAATCAAACCCTCAAGGGAGGCCTAGCGCCTAGGCGGCTGAGGTGGAGCCCATGTGGTGAGCCAGTTTTTATCATCATTTTTTAATATTAATATAAAATTAAATCAATATTGATCCGAATAATTTAAAATTGGCCAACTATATTCAAGATTCAAGAACTCCAACAACAGATCCCACCCATAATTTATTAGCCAACATAATGAAATTTATTAACAAATGTCCTTTTAACTCTAATGCAGATCGCATCCATAAAGTTTTAAGCATTTTGTGTGATGTTGAACCAACTTTTTCCCATACATATGGAAATTATATGCATTTACTATATAAACTAGAGGCAGATAATTCATAGAAATAAACCATGCAATACGAATTTTAATTTCCCCACAGCCCTAAAAAAAGAAAAACATATATTATAAAATTAGTCCTGTGAGGGTGAGCAGCTTTCAGGTCAGAACTGCTCACAAAAAATTCAAATTGAAGACAGCTTTCAGGGATGAGTATTATGGATAATATCCCATTAAAGCTTATATTGATTGGATAATATCCATTATACTTAACAATTTTTAGAGAAATACTACTTAGTAATTATAAAAGCCAATAATATATCGTATTAATAGATTATAAAGAAAATTGTGCTATTGTATAGGCTTATTAGTTAAGGACAATAATACGTAAAAATTATAAATCAGCATAAAGTAGAAAAGAAATTGAATTGAAGAAATTTATCCAATATACTCCTAAATTTGACGGTGAGAGTAATTCAACGAAGTATTCTCTCACTCAACTCAAGTAAAATAATTCTTATTAAGTATTGCTTCAAGTTTTATCATTGTTTTGAGATTAACAAGCATAACAAAATCTTATGTGAGCATGAGCGAACTTCCCTCAAATTTATGTTCGAATATCATTATTTTTCTTAAAAATAAATATTAACAAACATATGGTATTTATTCGAATTTATAATTTTGATATAGCTAATAAAGTTAACAGAAAAATATTATGTTCATCCCTAATTAAAATATAATAATAAGTTTTTCATGAATTTAATAAATATTTATTTTAGATTAACTTATTTAATTAGCTACTTCGCTCACATGAATTTGAAACTGACATTTACAAGGCGTTTGCTTAAATTGTCAGGAATCATTGTGGGGATGAATTTGATAATAGAGAAAATGATCGTGGGTTTTGGAATGAAACCCACCAAGTTAGAAGGGTTTGGTTCATTCTCAAATATTGGGGACTCATTCCCAAATCACCTACCAAACATTACATTTCAAATTTCATTTCATTTCCTCATGATCTTGAATCCTCCAATCAAACGCCACCTTAATTTATGAGCTCCACAAAATTAGCCGGAGTAAATTTGCATTGAGTTCAGCTTATTTAAATAATAATAAATAAAATATATTAAAATTTGAAAAGGATGCTAATTAAATGTGTGGACAAATTAAGGTGTGGAAGAGTCTGGCGAAAGCGGCTGCACGAACGGGCGGTCCAACTGCAGACAATCAACCGCATGGTTTATTTTCAGCGCCAAATTCATAATTCTGAATTATATAAATGATTGATTTTGCATGGTAACATGGATATTGGTTAAAAAGTAAAATTGACGGGGCTCAATTCTTGAAGGCTCGGATAAAGCTCATTCAAGGAAGAACCGTTAGAGCGCAGACCCTCGAAGTCCAAAAGCATCAAGGGACCGGAATCGACGAAGTCCGGCCCGATATCATTGAAGCCAAACAAACCCCTTCGAGGACCATGTTCGGTCAATAGTGTGGTTGCTGACGATTGACAATAATTACCTCATATATGATCGGGGAGCAAAACCACCCACTAACTAGAAATGATAACCGTTGTAACTTTCATATAAATAGGATCTCAACCTTATTGTAAAGGACGATTGATCATCCATCAATCAAATACAAATCATCTCATTTTCCTATGTATATTTACTCATTTTCCAATTTCAATTAATTGCTCTTCAATTATGGAAGTTTCATTTTTACGATTTACAAAACATTCACCCACAACAACCACCAACGATTTATAAAACAAGTTCGAGATGGTGAAACAACATTAGACATATATAATCACAATTGCAATTCACCCAAACTGAAAATAAACATCCCATCGACAAATTTAAAATTCAGACACATGAATAGTAGTTAAGAGTATCTAAAAAATGAAGAAGAAAAAGGAATGAAAGAAAATAAGGAGTTGTACCAAGTAGGCTTTAAGTAGATATATTCCCATTGTAATATTTATATTATAGTTGTTAGCCAACTAAAACATAAAGTTGCACATGCATGAATGATCTCAAAATAACTTAATTGAACTAAAAATAATAGAGATGCTGCAATTATAACAAAGTTTGATAAGTAATCAACATGACAGCTTATCATCTCTTTTACATTTGGGGCATCTCTTGCGATAAGAACAAGTGGGACAATGATAACTTGAATGATTTTTGTGGCAAAAATATAAAAGATTTCGCACCGACGTTAATAATTAGATAAATTGGAATAAAGACGAATATGTGATAGCATAACAACAAACAATTATTGTGAAATGGTTCAAATAAAAACAAAATAATAAGTAAGAATTATAAATTAATCTTTATAGTTGATTTCAACAAGAGAAAATATTCAATTATATTACCATTTATGTGTCTTTTGTCAAATATAATACAAATTATTCAAAATTTTAAATAAATATATAAACTATTAGAAATTGTTCAAATATAAGATGACTTTAATTTTTCAGCACCAGAATGTGCATAGTTTGTATTATAATTGAATATTTTTCGTTAAAATAGATTACGTGGCAAAATAATGTGGCTTAATATTGAGTGACGTGGAAATGTTGCGTGCTGATTCAACATTTCGGTGCCGGAAAATTGAAGTCGCGTCCTATGTTTGAACAGTTTTTTTATAGTTTGTCCTATATTCGAGCAATTTTTTATAGTTTTTACATTTATTTGAAATTTCGAATAGTTTGCATTATTTTTCACAAAAGGCGCCTAGTAATATATTTGAATATTTTTCCTTTTGAAAATCCAATAATTGATTTTTGTAATATTTTTTATATATTTATTTTGATTGAACTGAACATGTGGATTTAAAAGTAATATTTTTAGTTCAGGCGAAATATTATTTTTAGTTCAATTAAAAATTAATCTTAAAAAATGTTTGTAGTTCAGGCAAAATGCTTATTTTGATTTATATGTCGACCAAAACATTTTTTTTAAACCGTCTAAATGTTTTCATGCATTTTATTAGAATTATTGTTCATGTCCATCCATTGTCATGTCACTGATCAGCACTATAAGATAAACTAGTTCTAGGGATTGATTTATGTATGTATATAAATTCACATACATGAACATTATTAATATATGCATGTATGGAGATTAATATGAGAGTAGAAGAAGATATGACGATTTAAAGTAAAAAAATTAAACAGCACAAAAGATATGCATAAAGCAAAAATGTTACGTACTACTTAAGTTGTCTCTCAGACTCACTCTATTTTTAAATTTAGAATCCTTTCAAAGATACTTCGGTAATAGACACTTTGCGTTCGGGTGACAATTTCGTGCGTGTTGTATCATTATTGTGTCGATCTGTTCGCAACACGATTTGTAAAAATCAACACGAATACAATTTATTAAGGATATACGAATATGACATGATCTAGTGAAATATTTTTTTCGATGTCGTACTCGTTATCCACCACCGATGTTCCCAAGATTTAATATTGTTGCATACACAAGGCAGAATTCGAACACCAAAATTTACCTAAGCATGAATCAATCCCTACTACGGAACTACACGCTTGGGATTTAGTGAAATATTTTTTAGTGTAACAAAGATATTTCTCAATCTTAACGACCATCAAAATGTAAAAAAAATCAATTGGTTTCTAAACTCAGTTTATTTTGTATCCAAAAAGATAAAGTACACTAAATGTTGTGAGAAGTCATTTTGTTCATATCTTTTAGTTAAAGAGAGAAAAATGGAGATGGATTCTCAATATATTTAATAATCTCTTTTCTCAAAATTGTGGAATCCACTCTTGCGAAAAAAAGCAAATATAATTTCATACTTTTTTTGCTTCTCATTACAAGATTTGAAAAATATTCAATTGAATAAAAAGACATCTTGCTAAACTAAAAATAAGCATGGAATTGAACTAAACAAACATTCTAAAAATAAATAAACAAATTTCATACGTTCAGTTCACAAAATCAACTATTAAAATTAATTAATTTCTAGTTTTAACTCATTATTCGAGATAATTTCACATTTATAAACTAACACAAACATTGATCTCCAGCAAATTTGGATGGCACTCATCATCGTATTGGGTCGCCTCTGATAACATATTAAACTTGACTATTGGGTTCCATTCAACCCTACAAAACTGACTTGTAAAGATAGGATACTTTCACATTTATAAACTAATACAACCCTTGATCTACATTCGACGTAGGACATTTTAACATAGCAAGACAACCAAACTCGCAAAAACTCCCGACAAAGAAAAATAGGAAGAATAGTATACAATTATTGTTTGAATACAACAAACCATCGTGAAGATAACTACAATTATTGTTCGAAATTTAAAGTGTAAATGTCAGTCGTTAGTGTTAGATATATCTAAGACCATGGATTTGTCATATACACATATCTTCGAATGATAAAAGTTCAAGAATTTCCTAAATTGTTTCAATAAATAATATGAAAGGAATTAATATTCAGATATCCCAATTACCTAAAGTCCAAAAATTTACTTTAACTTATTTCTGAAAACTGAAATATATTTAGATTATTTCAATAAACTTGACATCATACTACCACCGAGCGAGGTGGAGAAGTACCTCCAAGTTGACATCATAAATAAATTCTTACAAGGTGGCCAAATTCCAAGTTGTATTGTCTCTCAGTCTATTCATTATCAATTAAATGATTATGAAAAATTGAGAGAATAATTAAAAGACTTGACGTTGAGTTGTTTCCATCGAATATTGCATGTTAAAGAGAAATTGTACACCACTGGTTATGCCCTAAAATATCTCAGAAATTGTTACCCACAGCAAAATATCTCTCAAATGGTACACCACCATGTCCGTTGGGGCCACTTATGTTTGATGGAAATGTAAGAATTTTGTACTACTATCATGCAAGATTTGAGACTAGTGGGACAACGACCCTTCCAATGTGGATTATCATTTTCTTTGTCTATGTACTCGATTACAATGGCTCGGACTTAAGTAGATGGTGATTGCTAGTGTATAGGTGAATCCTTGTTAGACTTTCCAACGAGTGAAGAGAACAGGAATGAACTGGATCCTTACCCGAATGAGAGGATTGTTGACGGTACAATAATGAGACTTTGTAGTTGAGAGTTTAAATAATTTGATACGTGGATTATGTTTTCTGGTGCTTACACAAGAAAAACTTGTTATGCGTGTTTCACCTCGATAGAATTGGGATAGTGAAGTTTCTTATGGTTTGTGTGAGTGAGAACAGAGCGTGTTGAAAGACTTGTGTTGGTTTGTAGGTGGTGGTGATGTAAGTGACCTCGCGTGAGCTCGATCAGGTCCAAGGGACAAGACATTACAAATGATATGAGAGTTGACTTTGGGTGAGCTCCTTTGGGCCTTGGGTGCGGTCATGCATGACTGCAATTGAAAAGTATGTAATGTCCCACGTATATTAGGAAACAAAGTGGCCTATTTGATTTGGTTTTTTTAAAAAAAGTGCACTCCACTTTTCTAAATGAGTTATTTAGATAACAATAAATTTAAAATGTATCTCTACTTTTTCTCTCTCCTCAACTAAAAGAATGAAAATAAACAACTTCTCAAAAAATTTTCAAGATATTTCACTTTTTTAAGATACACATCAAACAGTAGTAACTAGGCTAACTATTCCTATGGGTCATCGCATCATTACAACCTCCATCTTGTGGACCCGGAGCTAAAGTATGGAGTGATTGTCGATGCATAGAGATAGAAAAAGAATTACTCCTATCAAAGTGAGCAAAAAAGGATATAAATAAACTGAATCTACAATCAAATGAATGTGAGAGATTCCGAGATTTCAAGAGAATGGTATTGTATAGTTAAAGAAAAGCTAGAGAATTTAATATGTGATATACCACTTAGCATAATCTAAGAAATGTTTTTTTTGAGAAAAACCCAAAACTAAGTGTGGGATAGACATATAGCGGGTGACCCTCCTAAAAAGTTTCTCACGGTGTATTTGAGTAAAGACAAAAAAAATTTGTGTTGGATTGTGAGATCAGATGTTAGTTTGAGAAATCGAATCACCTAAGGTGGTGGTAACAAAACAAGCTCTAGGGGTGGACTACCCAACAGGGGCTTTCGTCCCAACTTAATTTAGATCTTGTTCAACCCAGCCTATTTCTTAAGACTATCTCCAATAGGTTACACAAAACTCAAACCTAAAATGCAATTTTTGTCACGTTGAACAATAATTCATCTTCAATGGCTAACACCAAACTCAAATTTAAAAGAATATTCTTAGCATATTCTCATTCTCTCTATTTTTTTATAGTTTTCAAATACTACCCATATATTTTTCAAATTGACAATTTGAATTCCTTTATTAACTTCACATAAATTAAATTATATTGAAATAATTAATTATCAACAAATGCAAAATATTTTTATTTATGAATGCAATAAATATGAAAAATAATATAAAAGTGCACCAAACAAATTAAATAATTTGACTTAAAAAATTACATTAAAATATACCAAATAAATGAAATAACAAGCAAATAAAATTTCATGTTTTTATATAATTTTGTGATTTAGTTTATTACTCATTCTTTTATCATTAAATTAAATTAATAAATAAAAATAAATTATATTAAGCACAATTAGTTTTCTTATTGTGATTTAATATCTTCAATATAATATAAACTATAATTAAATAGTTCAATTAAATTTAATATCCAAATGATAATAATAATAACAATAATAATAGAAAAGGACAAAAGTGCATCTTCCCAAAAAATAAAAGGACCACTTTGCAAATTCAAAAACTTTTGCGCTTGTGAATAGTAAAAACGCAAATATGGGTATTGAAGAGGGAGAAAATGCCAAAAAACTCAAAATGCATTCGAGTTTGAGTATCTGTTGGAGAGAATTTGCACCAAAAATTACGTTTGTATATGCATTTGTAGTTCTGTTGGAGATGCTCTAAAGAGGCCAGACTTGAGCTTTCCAAAAGTCTATATGAATAGGCTCAGGCCTAAGCTTCAAATTAGTAGGTCTATTAAATCTATGAAGGTAGCCTATTCAAATTATATTATATAAATTATTAAATATATTTATTATTTAAATTTGATAATATATTTATAACTTCAAATAAAATAATATATATTAAAATGTTAAGTAGGTTTAAATATACTTTTTGAAGACTAGAAAGTCGATCTATTTAATTAAATAGGTCAGACCTATTTCACTAAATAGGTAAGACTGAGGTATATAAATTTTTTGTAGACCCAGACCTATCGAACCAAAATTCAGTCTGATCTGACATATTTCCACCCCAACGAGCTCAACCAATTGGCGTGGATGGGGCATAACATTGATTCTGTTCTTTTATCTTTAGGGTTTAGGGTTTAGGGTTGTCATATGAGATGCTGCTATCATGCCATAATATATTGGTCGTTTTTTTCTTTTGTAAAATGATGTTAGGTGTCCGTGATGTATCAATGTATGAATGATTTATAAGAAAATAATTGTGTTTGGTCCTTGTGTACATTTCTCTTTTGCTCGGTAAAATTTTATTATGAGTTGAAATATCCAGTTGTTTTTATGTTATGAGAGAGTATCTCATATTATTAAAGTCAAAAGTTCAATTTTAGTTTAACGTAGGGGCGTTTGGTTAAATTTAATATAATATTATTTGTACTTTTTTATAATTTAAATTTGTAATAAAAATGTGATCATCTCTAATTAACTTTGCGTACGACAACTAAAATTACAGAACAACATCAAAGAATCAAAGAATATGAAAACCAAGCAACTCATAAACACTACAACCAACATATCTGTAACAAATAAAAGAATGAACAATTTGATCACAACAACCCCCCATTCTACCCTACAAAGAATAATGTCTGTAACAACACCTATATCTCTTTTTTTTTTTAACAAAAACAACACCAACAAATCTGATCCAATAATGACTTAACTCTGCACAGAGCGCTCATCATCATCAGAAGCCGGTTTCCACGCTGACACCGCATAAAGAGGCTGCTCTGATAAGCTCAAAATCAAAGCCGAAGACGACGAGAATTCCACCTCTTTCTTCTCCACTCTGTAGTCCACATTAGATGAGTACATCTTCACCATTATTTGCCCTTGAAGAGTTTCCCTTTCACTAACCTCTCTACACCGAAATCCACTTTCCTCCATCAAAACTTGCCATTTCTCAAATGTTTCATGCCTCTCAACTCTCTCCCTCCCTTCACAAGCCATGATGTTCCTCACCTCTCTCCCAAACATCTCCTCCATCTTGATTCTTGCAGCACTCTCCAACGGGAGGCTCAAATCAATCGAATCGAAGATGGCTGCATAGTACTTCAATGAGCTCACAAGCCTCCCATCCAATGTGGGTTCATCATGAGCTCCCTCTTGCTCTGCCATTACCACTATATCAGCTTTCGCGCTTCGTATCAACCCCAAAAAGTCCTTCAATGCCCTTTTCGTGTCGTCATAGAGGAGTTTATGCAGCTGAAAAACACAGTTTACAGCTATTGTTTCACCCTCTTTTACATGAAGCATCCATAGCCTCACATCTTCCAATCTGTCAACAACTGGATGAAACTCGAATGGGAGATTAAAAGCCTCGGATAAGACCGCTAGCCTATCTCCTGTCTCGATTAGCTCCTGTTTTGACTCGCCTATGCCAGTGATCCTTACATGGCTAGGAGGGTTAGCCCTAGAGGCTAAACTTTGGATCAAACTAGGCCACTGCAAACCTTGCCTAATGTCGAAATCTATGATGTGGACTCTGTCCTTTCCTTCAAATGCTTTCAAGATTATCTCATTTGATGTGAAATGGATGAATCTAGGAATTGGGGTCACTTGATTCAAAACCCTTAATGCAATGTAGCCATTTTCGTTGTGATCAAGCTCGCGAGGGGCTGTAATGTGGAAGATTTGAGGCCATAGTTTTGCTACGCGCAGGGCTAAGGCCTCGGTGTAGTAGGCTATGAGGCGGTGGAGAGGGGAGCCGCCTCTAGGCGAAGCGAGCTCTCCTAGCCTAGCTAAGCAATGCCTAATTGCAGCTATGTTTCTTGAACTGATTTGTTCCACACAAGCCACAACTAAGGTGATCATTTCCATATACTCATGCTCTTTGTAGCCATTGTTGTTTTCGCCATTCTTTGCCACTACTTCGCCTCCACGGCCACTGCCATTTCCGATGTGAAGCTCCCTCCTCGGATTGAAACTACCGCCAGACGACGTGCTGGAAGACCCTGAGGCTTCCCCTTTGATCGTTTCAACGTTTTTGGACTTGCCAAAATCGGTTATCTCAGTCACAACTGAATCAAACCAAGGGATGTTTGATAGAGGAGGGAGAGGTGGCGGCGCCACCACTTCCTCCCCTTCATGAAACCAGAAACCCTCACTGCTGAACTGGCCTAAACCCTCATTGCCATTGCCCCTTTTCCTCTTCACTCTGCTCATGTAATTAGGCCCCTCATCATAGGAAATTTCCTGTGCAGCATACCTCTTCTTCAAGCTCTTAAACTCATCTCTGTTTTCTCTCCTACTTTTCAGTGAACAACCAGAAACACCCTTTGATCCAATAGGCTTGTCAACTGTGATGCCAACTGGCCTAACGGGCTGAGGCCGGGCTGAGTCTTTCAGCCCGAAACTACGAGGTAAGTCCAATCTTTGTGTGCTCATTTTTGGGACGTGGCAAGTTTGAAACTGTGTGGATGATGGTTCACTCCTCAATCTATGCCTAGGTGAGATCAATGTTGAAGGACAACCAGCCAACATTCTTCACACTCCTTCAAACCGAATCTTTTTTTCTTTCCTTCCCTTCTATAAAACTCCCAATCACACCACCCTTTTTCTATAATGTACAATCACAATTCCACATATATGCCAAGAAAACTTTACGTTATGTGAGGAGAAATCAAGAGAAACTGAAGAATGTTTTCCTTTTTCTTTGCGTCCTTTCTATAGTGTGTGTGTGAGTGAGTTTCGAGAAATGATAAATCGGAATCCGATGTCAAAACAAATCAAACAAGCCTCTCTTCTTTGTGTCTCCTATATGATGAAGATGGGTTATAATATATATGTGTGTGTTTTCAGCTTATGTGCAGCAAAGAATCGAAAGAATAAAAAAGAAGCAGGAATTCGACCAAATTAAATGAAA
>AYJT01089443.1:0-25693 GCA_001278415.1 Ocimum tenuiflorum | reverse complement strand
TTTTTTTTTTGTGTGAGGGAACCTGTGAATTAGTCATATTTTCATATATATTGGGCATTTTTTACATAGAGAAGGACATTTTCGTATTTCATAGGCATATTTTTGTCGTGGGCATCTTTATATTTTAAGATATATCAAATTAAAAAATATCTACCATATTATATGAAAATGCCCAATACACATGAAAATATGACCAGTTCACAAGTTCACTCACTAAAAAAAGTTTGCATTTGATTACAAACATATATATATATATATATGATGCTTCAAAGTCCAATTCATTACCTCCACATCTCGTCCTTTAATTGTTCCAACAATATTCTTTTAGTGATAGGATGACACTTTCGGTCTCTGAATATACTCACGAATTTCATCTCAATTTTTTACATGTATGATTTTTTGTTAAGGGAGGAAAAGGGAATTTCATTACTTACATTACTTTTTGGGTGTTATACTTTGTAGTATTATTATTTTAATAGGATTTAGGGTTTATTTCCTCAATTCATACAGTAGCGCATAATGATTTTATTTATTTTAATTTATTATTTATAAATAAAAATTGATTATTTTATAATTATATTCTAATGATAATGATTGATAAATTTAAATTTAATGATTTTAAAAGTCTCAAAGATTTATAATCGAAATAAATATTTAATATGAGGGTCATTTTATTCACATTCTTTATGACCCTCAAAATTAAATGAAAAGAAAGATATTACTTGACACTTTTTAACCTTAGAAGCTCACAATTTTGAAAATTCCACCGAAAAGACGTTTAATCTCATTTTCTTTTATAATAAAAAATAAATGAAAAAGTAAGACATTGTGAACCCTTTCAAATGTAAACAGAAATCACATCCCAACCATTTATATTAATTTTTAAATAGATATGAAATGAACACATGATGTAATATCTCACATTAGTTGAGTACAAGGATTTTTTATGTTTTATAAGGTGAGCTTAATGAATTCTCTAACAACTTAGGTTAACCATTTTGGCAATGTGAGGACAGATGCCAAGTAGTTGTTAGCAGGATCCGTTACGCTGTCGTATTGCTGTGGATTCCCACCCCATAGGCCCAGGGCGCTACAAATGGTATCAGAGCCGAACTTGGGCGAGCTCCGTCGGGTCCTGGGGGTTCTTGAATTAATTTTAGCACAACAAGGACGTTGTGTCTCAAACAGGGGAAGTATGTAATATCCCACATTGGTTGGATACAAAAATTTTCTATGGTTTATAAGTTTGCTTTAATATAATTTCGAACAACTTGGATTAACATTTTAGCAATGCGAGGATGAATGTCAAGTAGTTGTTAGCGGGGTCCCTTACGCCGTCGTATTGCTACGATTCCCACCTGTGGGCCCGGGGCGTTACACATGACATTTGCATAACTAAGAAATATGGTTATTGAAAGATAGGTTGGTAAAAATTAATCACGTTTTATATACATACTTCATTACAATAATATACCTACACCTCACAACATTATTACTACACTTCATTATAAGTAATAATTCCAAACTTTTGCTCTCTCTTTTGTTTCTCTCTATGTTATAAAATTGACCAAAATTTTGAACAAACATAAGTTATTTGATTTAAATTTTTTTTTCACGTATCATATATTAGATTGTCTTTAATTATTTTCACATTTAATATGTGAAAAAATGATTTAAACTGAATGAGTTATACTTAGCTAAAGTTTTGAAAAACTTTAGGGGAGAGAACAATTTTAGAATAATTGCGTACAAAGAAGTATATGGAATAATGTGATGAAGTGTATAATTAATATAATGAACTATACACATAAAATTGCGAAAAAGAAAAACTGAAAAGATACAATTAAAAATTATAACACATTTGTCTATTTATACTCTTCAGCAATGCCACGACCCACAGTTGAAGATCATATCCACTTAAAAATTAATATAAACGGCTAGTTGTGATATTGACTCAAACATAAGATAACAAAATAATATAATTATTGTAAACTCGAGCAAACTTAGGGTTGAATTAGGATATACAATTATGATATATTTGTTCGTTAACTATTTCGTCTTAGGGGAGTGATCAAATGTTAAAACCGCCTTAGCGTGTTAAATGAGAAAGAATATTGGTCTTATATTTCGTGGATCAAATGATCAAGGCATAATATTTTCCGTATGTCATTATATAAACAAAATCTAGCATTCTCATGTTTTAGGGCTTATTATAGAAAAATGTATTAGATTCCTTTTTTTTCATTCTCTTCTCTCCTCTAAAATCCTTAAAATTTCAAACAATCATAACTCACTCAATTCAAATTATTTGTTTCACATATTATATACCAAATTTAAGGTAATTTCATAAGCTTTTAAACGAAATTAATATTAGATATGTTTGCTCGATAAAAGTCGGAAAAAAATAATAAAATAGTTATAATACGTAATCTATGAAGTTAATACAAATTTTTACTTTCATTTAATGCATTCAATTATTACACAAACACTTGCATTATACTTTGAGAAATTGTGCATAATAACTCGCGAATCTTACATTATACACCACACATTCTTCATTATATACATAACAAATACATAATATTCAAACATATTTGTGCATTATACTTACATATGTATTATTCTCAAATAAAATTCACATAATATACAAAAATATATGCATTATATTCAAATCCATTGTGTATTATATGCAGAAACATATTTTGCATTATAATCACAAACATATCATTAAATATTATAATTCCGCATTGTAATTAAACATATTCTCCATTATAATCACAAATGCTTGCATTCTAAACTTATTTAAAACTTGAATTAAAGAATGTGAATAGAGATTAAATATAATATATTATTTCGTGCTTCTAATGGAATACATGTGAAATAAAACTTATCGATGCATAAGGTGAAGACTAAATATGAGATAATAAGTACAATGTACAATATGTGTGGTATAATGCATAATTTGTTGAGTATAATGCAGAATATTGTGGGTAGTAATGCATTCGAAATTGGAGATACTGTTAAATGTGTGTAAGTGTAAAGTACAATTTTACCCTTCAATACAGAATAATAGGCTTATAATGGAGGACGATTTTTTTTTTTTTTTCAAACTGGAGCATTGATCTTGATAAGTAAAGGGTCCAGATTCTTTTTCATTTATACACTAATTGTCTTTAACATCAGATCAACACCCTTCCGTCATAATAATATATTTGTACAAGAAGGATAAAAACTTGATATCCTCCATAAAATCTAAAACTAAATCTCACATTAGACTTTGAGCTTAGACTTAAAAATGTATATGAGTTAGTCCATGCAGTGTATAAATAAACATAAAAAATTAAATAAATATCAAAGAAATATATGTATATAGAAAATGATAAAGCATGAATATGTCTAAATAATTCTACTAATTAACTTAATCTAGACTTATATCATTAATGTAATATATATACTTTACTTTTCATGCGTAATAATATAACAATAACGGGAACACGCACATAGCCATAAAATCCCTACTCGGCCCAATTAAAACATACAGAAAAAACTTGGCCCACCAGCACAGTGTTATCTCATGGCCCAACTTAACCCTAGCCCACTATCCCTCATGCGCAGCCGAAGAAAAGAAAGAAAGACCCATCCCATCTCATCAGTGGCGGATGTAGAAATTGATTGTCGTGGGGGCTTTAAATTGAGTATTACGCAGGAGAGATTTTTTAATTCGTCGTGGGCTCAAATAACATAATTATCACTATAATTCTCACACGGGTTTTCTGATCAAATACTCCTACTAAAGAAATTTTCGATATGCCGTGGGGTCGGTGGACCCAGTGGGACCGTGTGTAGCGACGGCCCTGCATCTCATCATGTTCGCTTAAGAGTGTCTTTGATTTGTATCTTAAAAAATTGAAGCACCCTAAAAAAATAAATGTTAGTAATTTGTTTAATTTTTTTTTTGAGAAGAAAGAATAAGTAGAATGGGTTTGAATTGATTTTTTAAGGGAATGTTGTTTTTAAAAAATAATAAGGTATATTTTTCTTAAAAAAAAACTGAAATCAAACATATTCTAAACTTTGTCCCTTGAAAGCTTTACACATGTGTGAAGGTTGTTCATTTAAGTGATATGTCTCCATGATTTTCTCATTAACAAATCGTCCTACTCGGCAAGTATAATGTGAAGGGATTTATCTTGACACACGTGGAGAGAATTGTATTCTTGCCTGCACTTAAAATAGTTGAATGTGTGAAGCATTTAATTTTGTGGGAATTAAATGTGATCGGATCGATCTACGCTCCGAGTAGATGATCATGGTACATTCAAATTTTCAAATCCAAATTCCGATAAGTGAAAAATTGTGTGATAAAGATGTCACATTAATGGTGGAAAGAGAAATAAATTTACAAGTGTCCCACATTGGTTAGATTACTAGTATATATATTGAATTTATTCAAGTAAATGAATATCAAGGGTGCACTGTGAAAGTCTGAGGCGAAGTCCACACAGCCGCATGCCCGAGCTGGAGCCCACATTTGTGCTCGTGGCGTGGCTGTGGCTGACATGATATTATTTTTTGGACTACGGCTCAACTAGAATATTAATTGATATTTTAGACTTATGGTAAATATGGTCCAATAGAATTAATTAATCAATGAAGATCTATTTGCTTACGTATTGGGCTGACCCAGCAGGTACAACCCCGACCGAGCTGCGCAATTTGGACAAATGGATCGATCCTCACGTGCACATTATGGTTGTCAGTTGTCGGCAACGATTGCCTACCCATGTTTTGTGGTTTTCACCCACTAAATGACGGTTACCCAACCAGTTATTCTCCACCATTCCATTATCTCGGCAGTTGAATCCAACACCTAATAGATAGAGGCGGCCTCCATTTAGAGATGCTCTAGGTTCTTTATCGGACACGCATACTTACACACTCTCTGCATCTCAGAAAAGAAAAAACAAAGTAAACCAATCCTTACCTACGTCTAGTTTTCCATATCTTCCTATGTACGATGCTGCTACAATGAAGATGTGAATTGTTTTACCTTTGGAGATGATACACACATACCATGAGTATTACCGAGTGTGTTTCGTCTTGCGAGAAGAGGTTGCCTTGACTTGCCTCTATTCTAGATTAGTGTAGTGTAGCTATTTTGTTGTAAACTTTCGTTCAAATTGTACGTATGAAGTTGGTTGTAATAGGATATTGTGCGAGTTTGGAACCAGATGATGGTTTCGTGAATTGCAGTGTCGCTGGTTATAGTTGTCCACACTTATCCGCCGTGGATATGATCAATGAAGAGAAAGAGTCAAAGCATTGTTTTTGTTTGCAAACATTGATTTTAAAGCTGCCTCAATGCGAGATTCTAGTCGACCTCCAATTCGATGACAAACCCATAAATTTAGAATTGGAGGTACGAGATTTATAATGCAAAAATACACAGATAAATATTATTTAACAATCAAAGTCTTACCACGAAAAATATGCAATTAACAAAGAAAATATACAAATTCCTTAAAACGACGCTATTTATGTTTTGTTTGTAAAATATGGTATGTCAATATATAAATTGAGATGTTAAGGATATAATGTAGCTTCAAAACATGCTGGAGGAGTTCAATGGTAAAAAGAATTATCCCTTTTTTTTTCTTGTCTTTTCCGTTGATATTCAATGACACTAGCTTACATTCGATTTTAATTGCAACTTGCATCATTCAAAAATTTGTTCTTTACCAAATTTTAGATAATTAATAATGAAACTTCAATAATATATTAAGTGGTTGGCTATGGAAATCTATGTTCATGAAAGAGTTGATAAAGTTTGAGTGAGAATTGATATTGTTACAGAAAACTACAATTTCGATTACTCATTGATCTATCTATCTCTCCATCTATAGAGATTGGTTCACAAACATCTATAAATAACCACACCTAATTGATATATTTTCATCAAGTAAATCTCCTAACTAAAACAACTACGGTATAATAATTATCCGCAGTTCGAAAAATAATAAGTCAAACACTTGATTGTATGATAAATTATTAAAAAAGATTCAGTCAAATTACAAACTATCAGATTTTCATTTGATGACATATTATATAGATATTATCCAATTATTTAACAAATTATTTTCTACTACAATAGAAAGACTATCCGATTTTAAGTTTTAGTCAGTGTTCTGTCGCCTCACTAGACTGATGACGTGGAAATCCGATGGTTCACCGTCATGTTTCTGTTGTTAAAAAATCCACATATTTTGTCACGTAAACTAAAAATTCCGAAAAATTTGTTATATAAATATTCGAATAATTTATGGTAGAATTGAGAATTTAACCATAATTATATTACCAAACCAAATTGTTGTCAATCCTAACAATGAAAAATAGAACCTTGGATCAACACTTAAATCTTTCGACCAAATCGGTGATTTCATCGTCTAACCCTAAATTAATTTCTTTAGCTTTTTAATGTTTTCTTTTTTTCAGTTTCGTGAAAATTATAATTTTTATCCCCCTTTAAATAAAAGGAACCTTAAAAAGCCCAAAGGAAAAAAACCCAATAAAGACCAAACACAAGATGCACGTGAATCTCTCGTGAAACAAAAGTCAACGCTCCCGTTCCCACCACGTGCTCCCTTCTTAATTCTGACCGTGCGACGCTGAATCTACGGTACTCGCCGACTCCCATTACACGTGTATTAATCTGACACGATGGCGCACAGCGACCGTGACAGAACTGGATCAACATCTCGGCCGTTGGATTTAACGGCACGAAATCGACGGCCAGGATTCGAGGCAGCCATCGCCTTTAAAAAACCGTGATTTTTCCGCAGCCCGAGCGCCTCAGCGATTTCCCAAACTAGTAAGTTTCTCTCTCCTCTCTCTCTCTACATGTGCATTTATCGCTTTTTTTATGCAATTTCTCGAAGAAAAAATTCCCAATTTTTTGCTTCTATGGTTCCTGCGGAACGGGTCGGGTAACCGTTTTTTGATTATTTATCTATCTCTCTCTCCTTTTCTGGATCCGAACGATTGCAATCGTATGTTTTCGTTTTCCGTACATTAGGTCACAGTTTTTGACTTTGCTGTAATATTCGTGAATTATTGAAGAATGTGGAATTTCTTTGAGTGGGATTCGGGATCTGTATTGAATAATTGTTCAAGTCTGGGGTTTTCATTGGATTTCAGCTTTTGTTTGTTGCATCTTCTCTTTATATTTTTATTTCGATCGAATTTAAGCGATTTGGAGAGGGGATGGGGAATTGTGAATTGAAGTTGTGTAAAGCTGGAAAGATTTACAGAGAATGCGTTTTGAACAGGATATTATTATACGTGGTGGGAATTCAGGTGTTACATAAAGGTGAAATCAGTTCTGGAACATTGGGTTTGTGATGATAAGGGAACACGTGGAATGAGGGTGGTCTGATATGAGGGTTTGTTTTTAAATTTATGGCACCAACCATCCCCATAGATTACACTGGGCAGAAGGAGTCAAAAAAGTTGTTGAAGAAGGCAGGGGTAGGGGATATGATGGGGAAAACTCGAAAGGTTTCTAAGGGTTACTCAAGTAGTTTTGTGCCAGATTATCGGCATGCAGTTGAGACGGTGGCTGAATCGGATGGTTTTGGGAGCTTGGGCCGAAGTGATGCGGGGTTGAATCCTATGCAGGACGCTTGTGGTCCCAATGGGAAGTGCATTAGCTTGAGTGTGGATGGTTTTGGTAGGTCTGTTGTGCCGTTTCGATCTCTGTCACTTTCAAAGATGTCCTCCTTGGAGAGGAGGGATTTAGACGTTAGGTTGAAGAGTGAGCTCGAGCAAGTACAAAAGCTTCATAGGAAGATAGCTTCGTTTAGCTTGGATGGAGTGGTGCATTCGCACGCCAATGATATCCATAGCCATCAAACTGGAGTAAAAAGACTTGCAGTGGTAGAAAACTTGCCTGCGCCTACTATTGACGATCAGATAACACCAGGAAAGAAAAAGGGTCCTTCTGGACGAAATGGGCCTCGCACTAAAGGTGGTGCTTCAGTAGCTAAGAAATCGGAGTCAGTGAAGCAGGGTGTTCCACAAAATACCAGCTCCGCTATGTTGATGAAACAATGTGAGGCACTGTTGAATCGTTTGATGGTGCAACCTCATGCTTGGATTTTCAACAAGCCAGTTGATATTGTAGCTCATAAAGTGCCTGATTATTATGATATCATTAAGCATCCAATGGATTTAGGGACAGTTAAAAGTAAACTGCTTTCAAATCAGTATTCCACTCCGATTGAGTTTGCTGCAGATGTGAGGCTTACCTTCAAAAATGCAATGACATTTAACCCACCCAAACATGATGTTCACATTATGGCTGAAATAATGAGTAAATACTTTGAAGTGAGATGGAAATCGATTGAGAAGAAACTTCCACCTACAGCTGATGAATCAACTGCTTCCAAATCGAGTGTCATTATCGAACCTGAAAGTGCTTATGTGCCTCCTGCTAAGAAGCAGAAAACATCTTGTCAGGAAGCAAGGGTGAAGCAGGAAAGAGATAAGCTGGCAATGAGTGATGTCGAGAAACAAAAGCTTGGTACAGAGTTGGAGGAATTGATTGCAGAGCTGCCAGATAACATAATTAATTTTTTGAGAGAGAGTACTTCGAATGGTGGTGAATCAACTGAAGACGAGATCGAAATCGATATTGACACACTTAGTGATGATACATTGTTGACTTTACGGAAACTCTTGGATGATTTTCTCTTGGAGAAGAAGAAAAAACAATCAACATCAGAGCACCGTGAAACTGAGGTGAACTGCAAGTGCTTTGATTTATCTGCACTATGCATTATTGTGATACTTGGTTCTAAATTTCGTACTTGTGTGTGCATAATTTTCACAGATGCAAAAAGAATCTGTGCATAGAGATTCATCTTACCTGCCTTGCAAAGGTATTTTCTTTTCGGCGGATGGAAGTTGCACTGAACTATGATTGTCGTAATGTCATATTCAATATCTTGCTTCTTATATTTTCTGACTTCCTTGAAAATTAATCAGACAATGAGCGAGCTGATGAGGATGTGGACATTGGTGGAAATGATCCACCTCCTATGTCCAGTTCTCCGATACGGATTGATAAGGATGCCGCTGAAAGGAACAGTAATTGCAGTGGTTCAAGAAGCTCAACTAGTGAATCAAGCACCTCATCAACTGGTTTGTTTCGTTTGACATGCATTCTTTTCCTATTTCTTTTACTTATTGTTTTTATTGCTTCCATGATGTGAACGTCCAATGTTGGAATCTCTGTTATTGGGCATGTGTCTGCACTGTGACCCGTGATACTAACATCTTTCCGTAATGAGGCTTTTGGCTCTGATCTACATAATCACTTAGAATTAAAAACTTCAATGAGTAAATCTAATTTCAAGGTTTTCTTGGAGCTTTTAGAGGTTTGGAACCGTATGACTGCAAAAGATATTCTCTTGTAGAAACATATAGTAATAATGTAAAACTATCTGTGTAACATTTGGATGGAGATTGGTATAATTTTGATTTGGGAAAATGTTTAAAGTGTTCCACGTTATATTGGTTTTAAAACACTTGGAATCACTAAAATGTTTCTCAAAATGGATTTCAGCATTCTATAGGTTCACAACATGGTGTTGTTTGAACTAGTTTCTTGTATTTATTTTTATGGACCCATAGTCAGAGACTCAGAAACTTTGAATCCACAAACTGGAATTGATCCTCAAGCTAAATTTGTTATAAAGACTTAATAAAGCTTCTTCAAACACAGAGAGGAAGTTGATAAGGTTTTTCAAAAGCATTCTTGGCAGAAGCTTGATTACTAGGTTGTATGAACACGATCAACATGAAAGATGTATTGTTGTCTCCATAAAATGGTGAAATAGTTATATATTGGAAATTCTTTGTATTGTTTAGCATCCATTTTGTTTTGGATTCAGTATTACATAAGCACTGAATTTTCATCTGTTTTGAACTAAAGTAAAATTTGAAGAGCTATTGTGTATGATATACTGGATCTTCAAGTCTATGTGCACAGGGGCGCGCAAGAAAATTAAAACAAATTCCTTTTCTTATTTAGTTATCAATTTAGTTTGAAATTACATCGCGTTTTCTTCTGATACGATTTTATTATTTTAGTTTGTATTCCAATTGAGACTTAGTTATATTTGTCTAGGTTAGGCGTATGAGGCTTTGAAAAAAGAAATCATCCCTCCAGTATTTATCCATAATGCCTTCAGGGATATGCCTCTAGGTTTATAGAGGTGCATGCCTGATAGCAGTAATAATAAGCTTATTTCTTAGTTCATAACTCATAAAAATCGTAACAAAATGGAGCTGTGTCGTTTGTTGCACTTGTGTTTGGAGGATAGGAGTGTCGGTTGGAAAGAGGGGAGAGGATGGAAATGTGGTTGTCTGAACGTCGCCGAGACGATAGATTGATTAGGGTCTGCGTTGGCTCCTTATCGTTATGGGCTTGAAAGTTTAGGGTTTGGGCTTGAAAAAGCTCATTCAAAACTAAAAAAACCTAAACCCATTTAAATTAGTCCAGATATGCGCATTGCCATAGTGGTGAACACCCACCTTGGAAGATGGTGAAGAGGTGCTTCTTTGGGGTCTGTTTTCTGGCGGCTTGCCGCAAGGCCCTTCGAGGCATGCATCCCAACCATTTTAAAAGCCTTGTATATTGAAGGTCTTATTGTTATTGTCATGTTAGTAGTAAGGTTCAGTATTATATTGGCCTTCTTGATGTGAGGATGAGGCTAATTTATAGTTAATGGAAGCAATGCTGAAATATTAAATGATGTTACCTTGAGCTTGTTCATTTGGATGGTAGTCTGGCAGGAAGATTTTCCCATGTTTCTAGAATAATTGTAGTGAATGAATGTGTGAATTAAGGGCATAAATTTTTTATCTTATGAACTGTTTCATGCCCAGTGTCAGTTTTGGACTTCAGAAGTGAGAATGCTCAAATTTCGTGTTTTCCACTTCCAGTATTCTGTTTGGTGGTGGTTGTTGACTTAACTTATAGTACAAGTGTCTGCTATACTTCTGATGTGTTTCATTGTATTTCAGATAGTAACGTGTAGTTAGGTAAAAATCTGTATGTAAGCTACCAAATTTGGAAACCACATATGAGCTTCACCTTACAAAGGTTATCAAGATGAATGCTTTTAGCTGTAGAGTGAATACATGTACAATAAGCATAGATTGAAAGAGTGGAGTGAAAAGTTTGCAAAGATCCACCGGTATTTAAACAGAATGTAGTGAAGAGTTTGCTTAGTTCAACTGGCATAGATTGAAAATGGCATCTTTTGTTGGTGAAGGCTTTTAGATTCTAATGAGAGGATACTAATCAGATGATGATATGACAACGAAGGTTTTATTATAATAAATTGGAATATTTTAGATTCTTGTGTTACATCATAAATAAGAAGCTCAAACTCTGAAATGGTCCTTAGTTTTGCTTGCTGACTGTTAATTTATTTTAATTCGATTATCTTCTGTTTTGAACCTTGGTACAATCTTAAAAATTCTAATGCATTTTGTCATTCCTTCTTCCCTTCAACACATCTGTTTTGGCAGCTCTGCATGATTGCATGTCAAAATCTGCAGCACTTTCTTGAATTGATTTTAGTTTTTTTTTTCCGAAAATTAACTCAAATTTTCCTTATTTTGAGAAGGTGGTTTTCCCCATACATCTCACAGAATCCCCCCCAAACCACCACCACCACCAAAGACAACAAACAAAAAAGAGATCCACACCTTTGCATCATGATTGCCCTTTTTACTGGCAATCTGGCATCATAGTCACCCCTTTTACTAGCTCTAACACTGATTGCCATTTTATTGAACATTGTGTTGTTTGGTCATTGCTGCTACTAAGTTACCCAGATTTGACCTTTACCGGGGCAGATTGCATTAACCTGGTTTATGTTGGTTTTTCCTTTCTCGATTTCCTCTTTTGGGCCTATCCTTCGCATTTGTTTGTTCCCTGAAACTGCAACTTAGGGCACACGCAACTAGTGACCTAGTACTTTTTGCTGAGACTTTTAAAACTTGCTGAAGGAAATAATGTTTAAAGTTAATCTGTATCTCCTGCAAGAAATCATGCTAGTGAAAGCATTGGATTGAGTACCATCTCTTATGCTATTGATGTTTCAAATATTTAGTCATGTAGGTAGACTAATGCAATTGAAAAGTGCTTATACATTCTGTTTTACAGATTCAGAAAATTCGTCTGCCAATGAAGCTGGTGTCGCCAATAGCTCAGTACCAGAAGTGCATGTATGCCCCCTTTTCCTTCAATTTGGCAGCGTTTGAATTCTCTACTGGCAGCATGTGATTTTATCTTGTTCTGTGCTTCCAGGAAACTACTGATACTAAAGGAGAGCCCAGGGAAAATGACCTACATGATCGAAATAATGGAGGTCAGATTCTCAGGAGTATAGCAAGATGATTTTTTTTTTGGTATTCTCTGTTATTATTGGGTTTTAATTTATTGTGAGGTATATGCAGATATCTTGGAAAATGGCGAGCAATATCCACTGTCATCTAATGAGACTAATTGTCGTCAAGAGGGTAAGCAGTGATAACTAGTGAAGAGTGCGAGCTATTAAATGTGCAGCATAATCTCACCAACAAGCTGTAACATTTTAGGGGAGAGCGATCCACCAGATAGGCAAGTCTCCCCTGAAAAGCTATACCGTGCAGCTTTGTTGAGGAGCCGATTCGCTGATATTATTATCAAAGCTCAAGAGAATAACACAGAAAAAGTACGCAAAATTTTAGTTTGGTGATGAAATTGAATTCACAGTGATCGTGCATTCATTGAGATTTATCGTGCTATCTGAAAATCTTCAGGGACAAAGACCAGATCCTGAAAAACTGAAGCTGGAGAGGGAGGAGCTTGAAAGACGAAGAAGAGAAGGTTTCAGTTCAATTAAATTGTGTTATGGCGACGAAGAAGGCAGATTGAGAGGAGAAAGCATGAAAGTGTATGCCAAGGATGACGGAACTTTGGAGCAACAAGGCTAGTTGATTTATTGTTTGGGGCCGATAGTTATCAAGTTCTTGCAAATTTGTATTTTTGTTGTCAGCCCATTTTAGCAGGCCCTTTTTGTTGTTTTTGTGTTTAAAAAACTGACCATAGCTGGAGGAATGGTTAAGCAAGAAGTTACAACATATCTCCCTCTCGAGCTATGGTCAGCTTTTTTTTAAACAGAAAAGCGACAACAAATGGGCCATGAACAAAGTAAAAACTTGCAAGAACTTGATAGCAGTCATGCCAAACGAATGAAACCCAAACTACGAATCAACTCAGCCTTGTTATTTTTCCTCGACCTTCTCTCAATCTGCTTTCCAATAGCAAATTGTTTCCTATTTGTGCAACTTAATTTTCCTTGCAAAAGAACGACATTGTTTCTGAAAGTCTCCCATGAGATTCTGATGGGAACATAAATTTGTCAGAAAAAGCACGACTACAAGCGGAGGCCAAAGCTGCAGAAGAGGCTAGGAAAAAGGCTGAAGCAGAAGCTGCAGCAAAAGCCAGAAAGAAAATAGAACACGACAGAGAAGCTGCACGTCGAGCTCTGCAACAGGTATGATTAAGACCTCCCTTGCAAATATGAAGGAATAGCACACAAGGCATTTCTTTTCCCCGCATTTTTACAATTTTTGCATTATTGGCAGATGGAGAAGACCGTCGATATCAACGAAAACAGCCAGTTCATGGAAGATCTAGCGATGTTTGGTCCAGACGAACACTTACAGAGCTTCACAGACGAAGCAAGCCCCGACATTTCTCAAAATGGTCTTGGCAGTTTCAAATTCCCTGCAAATAGCAATCCTTTGGAGCAACTGGGGTTGTACATGAAGAATGACGAAGACGAGGAAGAAGAAGTCCAACCTCAAGGTGTTCCACACGAATCAAATGATTCTGAAGGAGAAATTGATTGATGAGATTGTTGATCTTATGAGGTATTGAAAACTTGTTTGTTGAGGGGAAAAAAACCATTTAATGCATGATATGATGTCTTCCTACATTCTGTTTATTCTGAAATGATTCACATGTTAAATGTGAGGCATCTATTTTTCTCTTTTTTCATTGAAGGTGGAAATTTGATGGGTTGTATTTTTGGTCCGACCCCTTTTAAGTTTTAGGGATAGTTCAGTAGAATGCACTTCCATTTTCGTGGCGCTTTTGTTTTAATGTAAATTTGTTTTCACTCTTTCACTCCTAGTTTTAAGAATCCAGCTCATTTAATTGTGTATTCTTTTTCCCGCCTTAGAACATTCTAGATGTTTTAAAATTGTTTTGAGTAGCAAATAATCCTGTTCTGTGACCAAATACCTGCAAGTACTATTAAATGGTAAAGGATTTCTAACTTGAATTTCTCCGCAATTAATTGCAACAATTAACATAATTTTTAATTGGAAATATGTTTGATTATTTTATAAATTATGCGCCTTTTCTCAAATATAATTCAAACTATCCAAAATTTTAAATAAATGTACAAATTATTAAAAATTGGATGATTTCAATTTTTTTCGATATCAAAATGTGCATAGTTTATTTTATTATTGAATATTTTTCGATAAAATAAATTACGTGGCAAAATTACGTGGAAAATGCTGCTTGCTAACTCGGCATTTCGGTATTAAAAATTGAAATCATGTCTTATATTTGAACAGTTTTTTTATAATTTGTACATTGATTTAAAACATTATAGAGTGATCCATGCCACGTAGGATTTGAACAATTTAAGACAATCGGTCGACTCATAACATATACAACAATTGTATAATACACCAAAATGTAGTATAATTATAGCAATCCAGTGTGTAATTATATCCCGTAGGTCATATATAAATCACTTCAATTTGCTTTTTGGTCTATTATTTTATACACACAATTTCTACTTATCAAATTATAAATTGCATTTCACTACTCTCACAATCGCCCGATCAGCAAACCATCTAAATCAGTCAAACCAAATCATTTTAATATGGCCAAATTATTTTTCTTTGGAGATATCGGCGAAAAAAAAAAAACTTTCAAATCATACCTCGACTGATACTTCACACTCAAATTTGCCAAACCGAACACTGAACACATTTTCTCTCTGTTTTCACAATTGTCCAAATCAACCAACCATCCAAATTGGACAAACCAAATTGTTTCAATACCACCAAACCACTTTAGTTTCGAGATATCGGTTTAGAAAAATTTTCGAATCATAATTTCACCCATGCTTCACTGACAAATTGACCAAACCGAACAATGAAAACCTCTTCTCCCTCATCTTCACCAACAAATAGCTAGATCAGTCATGAGAAATCATCCAAAATCGTTACCAAGAGTTCATTTCCCAAGCTTTCTTGCTCATCTCGAATCAAGATTGCTGAATCCGCTGCAGACCGGCTACATTCATCGATCTCAATTGCCTTGAGTGTTGCAATATCTCCAATCTCAGCAGGGATCTCCTCTAGTATCCAACAACATTTTATGATCATGTGCTCGAGGCGTGGCAAGTGCATGCTTTCCACTCGCCACTGGACAAGATCCGACCAGACAATCCGAAGAAATTTCAGGCTTCGGAACTCCCCTTCCTTCGTCTCCCACCTTCTGTCCAAGAAGTAGAAAGCCTTGAGATTCAGCACTTCAAGATTGGGCAACGAACCAATGATCGACATGTCTTCTAAGGGAGCCCTGCATCCTCGCAGACTCAACTTCTTGAGACTATTAGGCAAACCATAATCCACAGGATATGGCACAGAAACAATTGAGGCATCTGTAGCATCCATAATCCTCACAATCCCAGTTTCGTACAAGTCCAATTTTAGTGACTCGAGTTGGTGGAGATGGACAAGATTGTCGAGGCAGAGCTCCGACCACTCTCTTGAAGCATACATAACCTTCAACTTCTTCACATTTGGAATCATTGCAATTGCCTTGCTCGTGAATTCGAAGTCCAACAGTCTAGAAACTGTTTGGAGATTTTGTAGCACAATTGTTGGAGCTGGGGGAATCAATATCATGCTTCCTATCAAGATAAGATGCCTTAACTGTGGAAACTTCCATATCTCAAGTATCATAGGTGATGATTTTCCTGTCGAAAGACGATAGACGATCAAAGTCTGAAGATTCTGAAGCTTTGATACTGATGGAGGGAGCATGAGTGAGTCTCCATTCATGTTGTTGTGGGTGAATGCAAGGTATCTCAGATGAAACATCTCTGTGATTTCTTCTGGGAAAGAAAGCAACCATGTGTTTGGGATATGGAGGACCCTCAGCAGTTTTAAGCACAGCAGAAATGAAGATAATTCCCAGGACAGATTAAACTCCAATAAAGAACGAATAAGCAATTCACCTGGATTAGTGACTTCGACTTTCATACCTGTACGAAGGCAAAATCTTGTATTAGGCTGAAAAGTTGGACGGGTCTAAACTCTAAAGATGATGTCATCAATATGTAAAAAATTAACTCATAAGTTTTAAATAATCACAACTCCCTCGTTTCAAATCCAATTTATGCAAATAATACACCAAACTAAAGCTCTTGACATTCTCTTTAATTTAGGATAAATTGCGACCATTTCTTTTATAAACTATGCACAAAATATATATATTAATTTAAGATTTATTTAATTACAATTAGGGTTTATTACATCCTAATTAAGATTTACATCCCAACTAGGTGATGCAATAATTTCTTTAGAATTAAATTTAGTTTAAAAGGTTTGTATACGTATAAAAACTAAGTACTTTTTTATTCATCGCTCATATTTTTTCATGAAAACGGGTCTTTTAGTATCTTAAATGAAAGAGTAAGAAAAGAGCTTCAACTTTGATATAATATATGCGTTAATTAGATTAAAGGAGAGAGAGTTATGATCATTTGAAATTCAAATTGATTTTGATTACATTTGTTATGACATCGGCTATTAACCCGGATAAGTAACCATGACTTCAGTACCTGGAAAAATTGCCAGACGACGCGAATTCGCCAAATTTCTCCTCCCATGGCCAGTGGTGACAGCAAGAAATGCCTCCTCCTGTGCTTTCTGTATGCAAAGATCCCTCAAGAGATCATGCATGCTGCAGTTTTTAAACCTACCTGTCCATGTCTTCTTCGTCATCAACACAAGATTTCTTTTGACAAGATCATTCAAACACTCCTCTGCTACTACTTCCACGCTTTTCGACTCGTCTGGTATCAGAAATCCTTCAGCAACCCATATCTTGATCAGGTCGGAGACTGGGATTTCGTAATCTTCTGAGAAACCTCCCATGTAGAGAAAACATGCTTTCAAATGATTAGGCAAATGGTCGTAACTCAAAATGAGTATCTTCGAGAAGTTTCCATCACCCACTGCCACAGCTGATCTCACATTTTCTGCAATATCATTCCATTGATGTTGGTTCTTGGCTACCTTGGTAAGAATTCCTGCAACAACAACAATGGCAAGTGGGAGCCCACCACAGTTTTTTGCAATGGTGTTTCCGATTTCCTCTAGTTCCGGTGGGCAAATGTCTTCCACAAACACCTTCTCTCGAAGTAGAGCCCAGCTGTCGCCTTCATTCAAAAAATGCATCTGATGAATGGGGCTAGAGGAAGAATACTCAGCAACATTTGTTAGTCTAGTAGTGATTACAATCCGGCTTCCATTATTATCATCAGGAAACATAATTCTTAATACATCCCATGCCTCCGTACTCCACATATCATCAAGTACGATCAAGTAACGCTTTCCCTTTAGGCTACGGTAAACACATTCTATCAATTCCTCATCTGTCGTTTCGGGAGAATAACTTCTTTGAATTTGCGCCGCAAATTCCTCTGTCTTCAGAGTTGAAGAATGAAGGATGCCAAGAAGAATCTCTCGGAGACGATGTTGCTGAGATATTGTAGTCCATGCACGAGTGTGAAAGTGATATGCAGTAAGGGAGTCATCGAAAATATTTCGGGCGAAAGTAGTTTTACCTATCCCACCCATTCCAACAATGGGAATGACCTTAAGTTGCGATGATTCTCCACAAAGACGTTCTTGAATACTAATCATGTCCTCTTCGTATCCCAACATCTCGTTTCTGCTGCTTGCTGCCTGAACTGATGAAGCAAGAGGTGGAGTATGAGCAATCTCTCCCTCTTCAACTCTTCCGCTCATTTGGATGTTCATTGTCTCTTCGATGACAAGATCAATCCGAGCCAGAACAAGTAGCAAGGCTGCTTTATAGAACTTGTTCTGAATCCCAAGATACTTTCTCTTTCGAATCACAGATAAAACCGATCTGCAGAAGCCCTTCTTCACACCACGACCCTCATAACTAGATCCGATTTTAACATAAATGTTCCGCTCAATGAAATCTTGTGCTTGATACGCCACGTCTCTGATTTCCGCCTCCAAAGATTGGATCATTTCTCCATCTTTGTGCACATAATCATCCAGAAAAGCTTGCAAGAAGCTTAACTTTTCATGAAGGGACTCCAATATTTGGCGCTCATCTCTCCGAGGAATGTAGAAATAGTGATGGCGTATGTGGCCCAACAATTCAGCAAGTGAAACAAGAGCAGCATAAGCCATATCACAACTTAGAACAAGAAAAATCAAATAATGAATCTACAATATTGAGTTTGAGCTTGAGCAGGAAGAAAGTCTCCCTAAAGACCACTTGTTTGGTGGTTTAGCATATATTAGGCAGAATAGAATATTGAAGTCAATGTAAGAGCCAGGCTGGCTCTTCTACAATATGTATAGAAGACTTTTATAAATCAACTTGACAAAAATCCTTGCCTTCTATATGTTGAAATTTCAACTTCTCTCAGTATGTGGTAAAAAAATTACATATTGTTCCAATAGACTATTTTTTTTCTTGTTCTATGTGTGTATAGGGAGCTATTGTTATGTTAAAGTTAAAATGTGTTTTTTTCTTGTTCTATATATTATGATGAAAAGTCATTATGTTGGTTTCTTGTTCTATATATTATGATGAAAAGTCATTATGTTGGTTTTGTGCTTTTCTCTTATATATCTTAATATCTTCTGCATGTATATAAAACAGAATTCAAGGGAAGAAAAAGGCCATGGGATATAAAGCAAAAGCTTTTTAACACTTCTAACAAATACATATTTCTTCACCCCTAATCTACTCTCCCTAGTCCCTCTATATAGGATGCATTCTAGTGAGAACTATATACATGACATTTTTATGTAACTCATTGATCATTATTCAACCAGTACATTGTTATGTAATATATTCAACCAGTACATTGTTATGTAATTAATTCAAAATTATTTGTAAAGTACAACAATGATCAATTTCGTACGCAATAATGTGTTATACAAAATATAAAAATGAGGAGCTCGCAGTTTTTTCGCAGGAAATAGTTCTCGTTTGATTACTGACCTCTATACATGTACACATCTTGGTAATTAGGTGGAAGTGTGAATGTCAACGAAACAAGCTGGCTTGACAAGGATTCCAGAAGACTTTTTTGATGGAACAAAAAAACATGATGAAAACTTATATGAATAATTATAAGCACAAAAGATAAAACTTGAGTTGAAAAGCCCCAAAAAAAATAGATGATTTAGAGTTTAATCCAACTGCAATTTCTAAACTTGCACATTATCTAAGATGAAAATCTCTATTATTTCTTCGGAAGAAAGAATTAAAAATTTGCTAGACGAAGCGGAATCAGTTAAACAAAATGATGCAGAAGAAAACAAACAATGGAAGCTAATCCCCAAAAAATCACCTTAAAAAATCAAATCACATTCGAATCACACGGCGGCATCAATGATTTCAGATCTCCGCCTCAGAAATTCTTCCGAATTAGCGCTCTAACTGAAAATAACCAGAAAATCCTTCGCCGGCGTCGCCGTGAACCGTCGACCGGCGACGAGAGATACAGATTTGTTTCTTGGACCATAAAGCCCGATTTTCCACGCCGATGGTCTCCTATCATGATTCTAATGTGGAATTTGGAACACGCCAGCCCGGCCCGTTAACATTAATGGGCTGTGAAAATAACAACAAATGGGCGGATCGGCCCGCTGGATTCAATTTATTTTGACAAGTCCGATTGAAGTTAAGGGTGTAAAAAAGTCGAATTAGATATCAGCAAACTCAAGGTTAATTCGTCTGGTATAAATTATTTTTGTTAAAAACATTCAAGATTTATCATAAACGGAAATGAGTGGTTGAAGCTTAGTTGAATTTACTAAATATGGATCATGTGTTAATTATGTATTTTATAATAAGATTAGGAGTATAAATGAGTTGAGCTACTCAGATATTGACTCGATAAAAACTCATTAAGCTCATTTAATAAAACTCGTTAACTAAACGAGTCAAACTTGAGTTTTGTAGTATTCAACTCGTAAGTTCGTGAGCTAACCAAAATAGTAAGAAATATGAAATTATTAATTTTGTATAATTTACATCGTCATTCTTTAGATAATGACTAGTATAATATGCCTTTTAATTAACTTCGTTATTTACAAGTAAACAATAAACTTGAGTAAATATAATATTTTTTGTGCTTAAATTGATTTCTTTTTAATAGAAAAAAATATTATTTAAATCTATATTTAGAAAGTTCGTAAGGCTCGATTAAATTCATGAGCATCCAAATATTCGATAATAAAGCTCGAAACTCGACTCGATACTAAACAAGTCAAACTTAAACACATCACTACTCGACTCGACTCGATTATATTACACTCCTAAATAAGATGAATTAAAGGAAATACCCAAATGCATGGGGTTGCAAAAATAATACTAATTATAATATATTTGACAAACATATGTATAAACTATAGTAAATTAGGACTATAGTTTTTCTTGAATGATTGACTTGCCAATCTTGATTCCAGATAGAAATTTTTTTTTAGAGGGGCCAAGATAATTCCAGATAGAAGTTTTAAGTTTGAAGTTTTCATATATATTTGAAAATCATAAAGTCACTTCAATATTTTGTCACCATAAAATTATCATTTTTTCAAATACTGCAATTGTAATTTTCTTTAAAGATTTTACAATTATCATCCAAAAACAAAAAAATAATCGAGTTTTTACAAAAATTACAAACCTTAATTATGAAGTGATCAATTTCAATAATCAAATACTAACTAAAAATTATTATATACCTTATGGGTGGAATCAACCCCACATGTAAAATAACGAAAAAGCGTAAGAAATTAATGAAAGTCTGTAAAAAGGCTAAATGAAAAATTGTAAATTAAATATTCACTACAAAGAAATCTTTCATGTATCTTAGAAGCTAGTACATTATAATGAAAAATTTAACACAGAGCACATCTTAAATGTTGGTAATAATAGAACATTAACTGCAAATCTATATATCCGATTTGCAAGGTTAATGTCGAAGAAAACTTTCATATATCTGGTAAACATTATATTGACGAATTTAACGCAGATCAAGATTTGGGGGAGCTTGAGTATCTCTGGCAATCAAGACTCCAGTTCGAGGATTCAGATTCTGCTGATGATTTTGATCCTCAGCAATCTCTAAATTACATCATTTATCATATTAAATAAGGAATAATATATAAATTGAATTGGTATTGTGTGCTTAATGGACCGTTATCATATTTGTGCCAGGTTTGTGCATGTTTTTATTAGGCATTTAACAGTGGGTTTTGTTCTGACACAAGCACCTCTTTAATAGATCGCGTTTGTGTTGGGTCTCAACAGGTTGTGTAACTAATAGATGATGTGCATTTCACTTACGTCTTGTGTTATACATTGAGTTTTTATTATACTTTTGGGTAATATTTTTTTCATTTTGATTTTGTACGATTTAGTTTAGTTTTACGAACATGAGTTTGTTATATCCAATTGTGGTATATAATTATTCTTAGATATAATTTTAAAATAATTGATTTTTGATAGTACTCTATAATTAACAATAATTGCAAAAAAAAAAATATTATGTAGCCTAATTTATATCTAATAAAATCACATAATATTCATTGTTTTTCATCATCATGAAGTTGCAAATACCAAAATTAACGTCTTATATCGATATTTCTAAATGATTTATTGAATTAGAATATAAAAAAATTCAAAATAGTTTTTAAACTAAAATATTTTGACGGAAAATATATCAATGAGACGAAAATAAAAGAATAATACTAAAAGTAAATCTAATAGGGCCAGAATGAAACAGAATTACACGATGTAGAAGCTTAATTATAGTTTGGGATACAAAAACATATTACATTCGACAGAATATGAAACGATCTGATGAAAATCGACATCCTGTTGAAGCTTCTCCATAGCTTCAACAGTCATCCCGATCCACGCCTCGACTCCTCCTCGCATACCCAAACAATCAAAGAGACATATACTATTCCTGTATGCGACACCGGAGAAGCTTACCCGGGCAGCTCTCCCCCACCCGAAATCGGCTTCTTAAGCCGAAAGGTTGCACAAACTAGTAAATCTAAACACCTCTACGCCACGACTTAAATATTTACCAATCTCCATGAAATTCTCCTTCGCTAGTTCATGCCCTTTATCACCTAATAGCTTTGCCATATGCTTGCCATCGAGTTGGCCGAAAGCCGCCCTCACCTTCTCCGTCAAGTGAATCCAACTCGTCTCGCCGCCACTCTCCGCGGATACGTGAGGCACACTTTGGAATTAAGACTTAATTTTGAAATAGGATTTTATTTATATCAAGTTTTTTATATTTTAGAAATGTAACTCGTGAAGATTGTCTGGTTATATGGTTCATATTACTATTAAGGAGTAACCTAAATATATAATATAGTTGCTATATTTGGCAACGGTTGTTATAATACAATAAGAATATGCCCTTGAAGAATCTTGGAAATAAAATATTATTGAATAGTCAACATGTAAAAGAAACGAGAATCTTAAATGTGATATTATGAAAAAACAAGACGGGTGAATGTGTACATTTTTATTATAGAAGAGTAATGTGGGAAGTTTGATTTAATATATTATTTTCTTATAAGAAAAGAGGTTTCTTGTCAGACCACCTAAATGATACAGGTGAGTCAACTTATTCAGATCATGAGTATGTTATCAGACCCCGTCCAAATAATTTAAACGATCTAACACAAATTTTTGTTGAAAATTGTTTTTACACACGACTAGACCATATGATCAGGTTGGAGGGAGTACTTATGTGCAAGAGGTAGAGTTCATTTGTACAGTGTTTATAAATGCATTGTTTTTCAGTATTTTGATATTTAAACAATAAAATATTTCAATTATAACAAAAGTGAGTCTGGTTAGTAGGGCAGTTTCACACGCTCAAGTGTGACCACTCATCAATGCTCCGTACTAGAGAGGGTTGTATCATTACCATTTGAAAAAGATTCCCGAATGAACGCTCCGTCAGGGCCGGGATCTTTCCTCTGATGTTTATGGGGTGGCACGCAACGGACACGTCAGAGTTCTTCATATCATTGGCGGCTGCGCAACAACGACTCCAGAGGAAGGCCGTGATGGCCTCCACTCGGGTAGGGTTGGTGATACAAGTGTTTGATGTGATCTCTAACTTTAGTTTTTTTTTACGGAGGAGGGAGTGAAGAGGAATCTTTTCTTCATAACTTTTGTAGTAGGAGGAAGCAGTGATGGACTCTTGAAGTTTGGTTTGAAATCGAAAGTGTTGCACGACGGAAAGAGGGTGGCGGAGTTTAAGAGGGGGGAGATTAGATTGGCATGATCACGGCGGGCGATGGCGGCCCAACATTTGGTGAAGGAACTAAGGCTGCGGTGATCGGCGATTTTGTGGGAAATGCACATCCCGATTAGTGAGGCATATAGTGCTAGACTGCTAGTCAGCCGCTCAGATAGAAGCACAAGGCAGTCAAATAATAATAACAACAGCAGCAGCAGCAGCTGAGCTACATACACGCCTAAACACTAGGTGGGCCATTGGTTATAAAATTGTGTTGGCCATTGTGTTACATTAATAAATCAATACAAAATCTTAATTTCTTTATTCAAAGGATAATTGATCTCAATTAATTAATGTATATTTAAATAATCAAGAAAGTGTAATATAATATGCAACATTATTGTTTATAATGAGATCTCAGATGATTGAATAAATCATGAATTCAACCACCTTATTTTATATAAATAAGTTAAATGTTGATGGTCCAGATACCTTTTTAGATAATGACGTTACATTTTGTGTTACATTGTTCGGATTATTAACATGTATATATAAATCAATGAAGATCAATCACGTTCTTAATAAAGAAAGATTTTATCATAATTGATTTCTCTTAATTAATAAACATGTCAAAAATCTGTATGGTATAACATAATATACAATTGTGAAATCTTTATATGGTGATTGAATAGTGTGCAACTTGCCTGGATTCTCTACTTCCATGTGGGTGATCATCAACTCCCGTATCTATCGCATTACTTGATTGATTAATTTTTATTTAATATATTGTTACTGTTAAGTAGAGTAGATCCCATCTAACTAGGTTTTACAATAGTTCATAATTTTTAAATATGAATATTAAGTAACCGATGAAAATTAAATTCTACAAATTATAATTATATAGGGTCAAACTTACTTAATAATCGTAAAAAGAAATAAAAAGTAATTAATTCAATAATGTAATAGAAAATATAGTAGTATTATACGAGAGTAGGCAATTAGATTTGTAAAGTTCAGAATCTATATGTGTCATCTAAGGCTACGTTTATTTAATTTTTTTTATTTTTTTTTCTGAAAAAGTGTATTTCATATTTTTCAGAAAATCAATTCTCTCTACAATACATTCAAATTCATCTCTATTTTATTTTTAACTCTCATCAACTGAAAAAATACAAGTAAACAACTTCTCATATTTTTTTAAGAATACTTGAGGATACTTGATTTTTAAAACAAATTTTAAACGGAACCTAAAGTCTTCTCATCAGTAGAAACGAGGCAAAATCTTGCATTAGACCGTCTAAACAATTTAGACGGATCTAAATAGTTCGTTTCCATCAATTCAAACACATACTCACCCTGAATCCTAAATCCAAACCCACGTTCACAGTGAATTCTAAACTCAAACTCGTCTAATGATTTTAAGCGGCTTAACAGAAACCTCCTTTAAAAACTATAACTTAGCCATATTCCTTATAAAATTCCAAAATTCTCTCTTAACAAAATATGCAGGTCTCAATGAATAGATTGTTTCCTAGTGGGCGATGCTACTCGACTGGAAAAAAATAAAATAAAATAAAAATAGAACTTTCTCAGCTACGCGAATATCTAAGCACTAGGCACCTATTGAATTCTACAATTTTATTTTTTATTTTTAACAATCTAAACTTTCAAATTATATGATCTTTCAATATATTTTCAAGTCCATAATTTAGTCGTATTTCTTACTTTTAGAAAGATGAGGGACAGTGTTGATCCCAAAACTCCTCTTTCAATTCAAAAGAAAAAAAAAATTCCAATAAATACTGTTTTCTGATAATGTAAACTTTTAGACAAGGAATTTGGTATTTGTCTTACTTCTGTAAATGTAAGGACGAGGGTTAATCCAAAATCCCTTCCTCAATTAAAATAAAAAATAAATAAATAATCTGACAATATTTTTCCCTAAAAAAAATGAACTTTTAGATGAGTAATAGTATGTCGAGTCCATAGATTAGTCTATT
>AYJT01089440.1:0-12159 GCA_001278415.1 Ocimum tenuiflorum | reverse complement strand
AAAATAAATAAATAAAGAAACATTTTTGACGTAAGAGAGACACGATCGAAGTCGGTCTTCGGCCACCAAGAAATTTCAGGGGCATAAAATGTAAATTTGACATCAATATACATAGTTATACACAAATTTAATGAGGAAAATAATATAAATAGAATGAGTAAAAATTTAACTCAAGTTAAATAATAAAATAAAAAATATGTTTATATTTAGTATAAAAATAAACTTAAAACAAAAAATAAAATTGATGAAAATGTAATGCCTTAAGAGAAAAATGACGCGTAATAATTTTATTTAACTATATTTTATTACTAATTGACAATATGATGAATAATTTTGAAATAAAAATAAATAAAAATTATATCAAAATTCGTAATTATTTTCTCTATAATTAAATAGAGTCCAATATTGATATACTTTTACAAACAAACTCAACCTTCATTTTCTTCGCATATTTTTTAGCACATTTTCACTATTTAAGAAATTTAAAATATGAAATATTTTAATATATTTTTGTTAGATTTTTTAAATTATAGTGAATAGTTAGAGTACATTTTCATCCACCAAAATTTCAAATTAATCATATCGTTTATCACAATGAAAAAATACGAAAAATAAGAAAATAAAAATCTAAAATATGAATAGTTTAGGGATGATAAAAGTCGAATGTTAGGAGATGCCTCAATTAATTTAATGTGAAGTTGCAATTGTAAAAGTTTTTCTATTTGCTCCATTTTGCTTTATAACAAATTCACACAATGATTTATATCCACATATTTTAGTCCTTAAAAAAAATCTGCAACTTCTATTTGCTAAACTCCAGGCCGTTCCAATCAACAAAAGTTTTTAATCAAAAGTTTTATTATTCCTTTCTTGGTTTGTGGAGGTAGAATTTCTTAAAGTTTGCATACAATCATTTATTAATAAAAAAGATTGATTAGGATTCGTTTTGTCTCTTAAATGCTACGAAAGGGTAGAGTCTTAATACTTTCATTTATGGAAGAAAAGTAGCCACTTCCCTTATTTTCTTTCCTTTTCATTATTTATTTTCTAGATTTACAAATGTGTTGTCCGTGAATGTTCAAGTTTACAGACTTACGCCTAAATCGGATATGCCAAATTTTTATAGAGGAGGTCTTCCGTTAGACTGCCTAAATGATTTAGGCGGGTTTGAATTTAAAATTCAAGGTGGATATGAATTTGGATTTAGAATCCAAGGCGGATATGAGTTTGGGTTGGTCGAAATGAACTATTTAGATTCGCCTGAATCGTTTAGGCGCTCTAACACAAGTTTTTGCATTTTTATCTTAAACATCTACATACTTTAAACTATTACATTCGATTCAGAATCACTTAAGAATAAGTGGGTTAAAAATAGTCAAATCTAATAGATTTCACTGAAAACTTTATTGATCTTAAAATATGTAAATTTTGAAACTTTATGCAAAATTCCCAAAAGTAAAAATGTTATGATGTAAGTTGCAATGTTTAAAAAGTTATATCAAAATTGCAAAATAAGTAATTAATTGTATGTGAAATTTGCAAAAATTCAGAAGGTTATGTCAAAACTTGCAATTTTCGAAAGTTTACGTGAAACTACAAAAGTGAGTAAAATTTGTATTAATTCTCCAATTAACCCTAAAATTACAACATTAACTTATAAGAAGGAAAAATGTATGTGATACTTGCACAAACTCGAGAAAGTTGCACAAACAAGAGATGTTTCAATATACACTATTATATTCTCAATACTTTGAATTATTTTAGTAAAAAGGCCTATATTTTCGGGCATACGAATAACTTTCCAGAAAAAGAAACATGACTCAGGAATCGATATATATGTTAATTATAATTTCAATACACTAAAAGTTTATTCTTTGCTCCCTGTACAAGTTTGCTTGATTCTATTTGCATAATTTTTATATATTTCACAGGAACTTTTCTCTAGTATAAATATACAAATTCAAAGAGAGACATTAGCCATGTTGTGCATCCATCACTTTCACTACTCACAGAAAAAGATTTAAAAAGTATGGAGTTGGTATACACTTATAAGTTGCAAATTAGAGCTCCTACATTTGTAGCATTTGTCACCTATTTGATATATGAGAGTTGCACGTCCTAATCCAACCGCTCGCTTTCCCCCTCGATTTTTTGTTTCTCATGTGAATATATCATGTATAATTATACTTGTCGTATGTGTAATGGGTGTATCATTTGTTAGCTTTGCAGATATGTCGTCCACATCAAATACGCTACCAGCTCAACACATGCCATTGCTTCTAACTCGTAATATCATCTTTACTACTTTATTTTTCTTTCTCTTAATTTTTTCACTCAAGAACTACCCACACACGCTTCTCATCTTGAAAATTACATGTCAAATTAAGAAAGACATGCATGCTATTATTATTTCTTGGAGTCATCTAATCTATGCATTTTAACTTGGATTTCTATAATAAAATCCTACTTCATACTCTAATACATGTAAATCTAAGAAAAGAAAATTTTACCAATTATAATTTTATATTTCTTGTAATTGAAGAAACGGAAGTTCAACGGATGTGATTTTTTTATAAATTTGAAATATTATAGCACCTAAGTAGCAAAAATGATGGGATTAGGGTTTGGAAGTAGAAGCATGCATTCAATATGGACGGCGTATCTGCAAAGGTGATCGATGATAATACCGATGAGTTAATCGCAAAGATCTACTACACACATCACATGTGTAATCATATGTGATTATTGATAAGGGAGATGAAAAGTGGTTGAAGCAGGCAATGGTTGGCAAGGATGCGCAACTCTCGTGTATCAAGTAGGCGCAGAATGCAACATGTTAACGAGCTTCGTGTCAAGTTTTGAACGAGGAGGATTTCCTCAAAACTGCAAATTTAGCGGCGTTTTTAAGGAGACTAATGGGATAAGAGACTTTCTACCTAACTCAAATTTTAACCTAATTTGTTTTTCACTGAACAAATCTTTAAATTCCTAATCATTTCCACTAGAATTATATTTAAAAGGTAAAAAAGAAAAAAAAATAGCATCCAAAGAGAGATAAATTCTAACCAAGTCTAGCAGCTCTCCATTTCGGCGCTACAAGCTGTTTGTGGTATATCAACGGGCTAGTTCTATTCTTTCCAATTGTTGTGTATTTATTTATTATTTCTGATTGTTGTGTATTTATTTATTATTTAGATAGTGAAGTTTGTTTAGGGATAATAGGTAGCTGGCATTTTGTAATGACAAAATAATTTGATTTTTTTTTTTTTACTTTTTTCAGATAATAAATTTGATGCAAGTCCAAATGTTTAATTATTATGTCGATATAATAAAATAATTCGGATAAAATTGATTATTTATCCTACTTAAATACGTAAAATCACACGAAAAGTAGAATAAAAATATAGAAAACACAAATAAAAGGAGATGTCCAAAAAGATCATATTTAATTCAAAATAGTAAATTTATGTTGATATATTTTTTTTTGGTACGACAAATTTATCGTATAAAAAAAATATCGAAATTTTGGTATACCATAATTTTTAATACGGTGTCATACTACACCAAAAATTTTTGGTAGGGTAACAATATGCCATTTGTAATATTTTTCGATATACTGTACAAAAGTATAACTAAAATTTTGGTATGATAGTGAAAATTTTCGACATACCAAAGAAAATTTCGATACGATAACCGTATACCGAAAAAATCAATATACTAATGATATCGATTTTTCGCATACCATTAATTTCTGTACGATATACGATATCAACAAAAAATCTTGGTATACTGCAACGAACCACCCGTATGAATGACATAAAGTGATCATGGATAGATCTGACACCACTATTTTGTTGACGGCCTCGTTTGGGAGGGGCGCGCCGTGCGTATTGAGGCGTCGTAGAATTTCCCTTTTGACAACTAAACTACACTACCAAGTACCAACAAAGTCTACCTTGCTTTACCGAGAATCGCTCCTGAAATCCAGCGGGTTCACATCATTCTTGCAGTTGAAAATTTGAACTCTCTGATATACGATTCTTTCTTATAAAACCTGCATTGTCATTTCTTATAAAAAAAATTTCTATTCACACACACACATTTCTTTTGTACTATAGTCAGAACTTTGATTTGGAAAATGACACACGATACATGATTTGGAAAAAAAGAGTCTCCAAAATTCTAACCAAGTTTAGTAGCTCTCCATTTTGGAGCTACAAGCCGTTAGTTGTACATCAATGTGCATTCTTTTGTACTTGTTGTATATTTTATTAATTAATTAATTGATTTAAATAATTATTATTATTTTTTTTTATAATTGAAGTTATTTGAGGGGATGTATGTTGAAGTTAGGTAGCTGTCATTTTGTAATGACAATCCGTATATCCTTCTAGTCTACCACATCAATTTCAAGTTTTGATTTTTCTTTTTTCACATAATAAATGTGCTAAAAGTCTAAATGTTCAATTATTAGGTCGATATAATAAAAAGATTCGGATGAAGTCGATTATTTATCCTACTAATACGTAAAATCAGATGAAGAGTAAAATAAAAATATTGATGCACTTTTCCTAAAAAAATTTGATACACAAATAAGTTAAAAGAAAAATATCGATTATTTTCCCAACACAAATATGACACGTGATGTGGAGTGTTGGGTCACATGGCAAACTACATTTATGTTGATATATATATATATTTTTTTTCTTTTTGCAGTTAGGCTATCAAACTTATTGATGATTGGACAGCTTTCTCATCCATTCATTGCATGTCAGAAAATATCCACTCCTTTATTTACATTTTTTTTCCCGTGTACGTCATTGAAAAATAATAGTGATTCCCTCGTAAAAAAAACATTCAAAATTTATTTTTATTTTTTATCAGCCCTGCTTAGTGATCTTCTTTACTGGGCATCCATAAATCCTGGAGATAGCACGACTTACTCTTGGCTTTCTGGAATTCTAAACGTCCATGATTATCTCATGGATTATATTATAACTCGGGGCTAAGAATCCCCGCAACCTATATTATGAATTTCAGATTTCTATATTCGGGGCCGAACTTCTTCGCCCCCGAGAATCCATCTAATTGCACTTATTATCGTGATTGCAATTCGCCTCAAAACCTAACATTTGCCTGTGTCTCGAGACACTACGGATAACATTTCATTCGCGACTCGGAACCGCTAATATCTAGCACGAACGCCGCAACTTAGCAATCTCGCCCTAAGGCTAATAACTAAGCTAACAGTCGTGTAGCCCCGTGGCCGATCTGGGACATCGAATTCCCCAGAGGATAAACACGATCTTGGCAAAAGCTCGGTGCACACCGACATCGCCGCTAGCTCTGCCTGAATTCCTGGGATGACGAAATTCCCTATAAAATGCTACAAGGGTTCGCTCGAACGCAACCCACAGCAAAAAATAAACCTTCAAGATGCAAAATTCCTTGAAGCATAGAACAGCCCCCGTGGCCTCTCTGGGACGTTGAATTTTCTAAAAGATAAATTAAACAAATCGTCGTGATCTCTCCCGTCCAACCAAGGCAGTCATGACTTCAAGAATTTGCTCTACTTTCTACGAGCAACATCCAAATAGATTATTATCAGCAGCATATCGCCATGTGGGACTCTGACAAACAAAGTATGAATCGCGGACGGTAAATCCACACATCAAATGATTGCTGTCAGGGCGATAGTCACACAATAAGCTGCTATTTGGATTTCTAACAATCACAACACGAATTACAGATGGTAAGTCTACACAGTTGCTGAAAATTATCAAAGCGCTTGTCGCGTTACGAACTTTGAAACAAGACCCCAACTGTCCCAAATAATAAATGGCATAATTGCAAGTACCGAAACCTCAATTCACTACGATTTTGACTAACGATATTTTACATAAGTTTGCCTCCACGAACAAATCGACTTGCTATGGTGAAGCAAAGGGCTATTATTGAGGGTCAAAATCTTACCCGCTAACCTAGCCACTTCGCGACCCAAAGATCAACAAACACACGAAACCTGGGCGACTCTTGAGACCCGTCTTGAGGGCCGAAAAACTTCGGATCAACAGTCAGCAGTAAGCACTGAGGTCGACGACACCCAAGCTTCTCCTATATGGAGGCCTCACAATGCCCTGAAACTCCTCTTTCGAAGGTCGGGGCCTCGAAACCTGCCCCCTGAAAGTGGTCCCCTTTTGAGGTGTAATCTGTAAAGTACTAAAATTGCCACTCACACTTCCTACACATGGGCGGAAAGACCTAGAATGATTCCTTTTGTTGAGTTAGCATGGCACTCAAAGCGTGAACTTGCCTTGTGATCTAAGAGTGCAGATTGCCCCTAACAGATTGCACCATCATCCTCAAATCCACACAATATTAAGATTCAGTCCTTAATACTTGTATAAATACTAAGTTGTACGACATAATCAAGTATTCAACACACCATCACTTAGCTAGAGTTATTGTTTCATTGCTTATAGCTAGGTTCTCCATAAATTCAGGTCGTCGACGATTGAAAATGCTCGTTGTAACGTGTAAAACACTGATTCTATCTATAAAACACAAGCACATCCGTTCCAAGGGATAAAAAATCTTCTCGGGAAATCATGCGTTCTTTCCATTTCATTTTAGTTTAGAGCTCCATTTTGATCCATTCAGAATCGAACCTCAATAATAACCAATTAACCACTAGAATTATATTAAAAAATAAAAAGGAGAAAAAGAGTATCTAAAATTCTAACCAAGTCCAGTAGGTCTCCATTTTGGAGCTACAAGTTGTTAGTTGTACATCAATGCACTGGTTATTTACGGTTCTTTTTTAATTGATGTATATTGTATTAATTAATTAATTAATTTATATAATTGATTTTTTTTAATAATTGAAGTTATTTGAGGGGTTATATATTTAAGTTAGGGAGCTGTCAATTTGCAATGACAATTCATATATCCTTCTAGTCTACCACATCATTTTCAAGTTTTGATTTTTCTTTTTTCACATAATAAATGTGCTAACAGTTTAAATGTTCAATTATTAAGTCGATATAATAAAAAGATTCGGATGAAATCGGTTATTTATCCTACTAGTACATAAAATAACCTGAAGAGTAAAATAAAAATATTAATGCTCTTTTCTTAAAAAAATTGATACATAAATAAACTAAAAGAAAAATATCGATCCCTTTCCAATACAAAATATGAGACATGATGCGGCGGAATGTTGGGACTTGGGCCACGCGGCTTACAACATTTATGTTGATATTTTTTCTTTTTGCAATTAGGTAATCAAATTTATTGATGATTGGGCAGCTTTCTCATCCATTCATTGCATGTCGGAAAATTTAGGCTTCCTTTATTTACATTTTATTTTTCAAAAAAAATGTATTTTATTTATAAAAATGATTTCCTCCGCACAGAAAACATTTAAAAATTCATATTTATTTCTAATCTCTTAACAATAAAAAATTTAAAAAACCAACTTCTCATAAATATATACTTTACTTTTTTTTTTAAAGTAAACTTCAAACGAAACTCACGTTTTGGTGATCAAATTTATTTTAGTCTCGTTTCCTTTGTTACTGTGTATACAACATTGTTTGAATTAATTAATAAAGATCAATTATATTAAGAATATAATTAATTTTTATTAATTAGTTAATATAATATTAATAATTTGAACAATATAATACGACTTGTAATATCATTACGTAATAAAAGATTTTTTCCTCGAAAATATTGATGTTTGAGTTGCATTTGGCATTAAAATACCTACTCTCTCCCCCTCCCTAAATGAAAGCATCGTTTCTTTTATTTGTTAGGTCACAACTCAAGAAGGATTCAAATAAAATTATAAAAGTTGATAGTAGAAACTGATTTGATTCGAGAAGAAGCGATGGAGGCAAACAAAAAAATCAGCAACAAAACCCAAATTCCATCTAGATTTGCATCTCACAGCGACATCATTGTTGGAATAGAAGAAGACTTGTTGGAGATCAAGAGGCGGCTATGTGGTGAGTTATCAGAGCTTCAACTCATCCCGATCGTCGGGATGGGTGGCATCGGGAAGACAACTCTTGCTAGGTATGCTTACGATGACGCTTTAACTATCTATCACTTTGATGTTCGTCTTTGGGTCACAATATCTCAAAGCTATAGCCTAAAGAAAATTTTCACTACCCTCGTGTGTTCAATCAAGAATGATTCTAATGATGAAAATTTTGAATATATGAAAGTAGAGTTGTTGAAAGAACATGTGTATAAATACTTGAAAGGGAGGAGATTTCTTGTAGTAATGGATGATATGTGGGATGCAAAAGTGTGGGATGATGTGAGAGTTGCATTTCCAAATGATTCTAATGGAAGTAGGATTGTGATAACTACAAGGGAGTTAGATGTGGCTTCTTACATTGACACTTCGTATAAGCCTCATCCGATGTGTCTCATGTCCGTAGATAGGAGTTGGACTTTACTCAGAGAGAAGGTGTTCGGACACGATCAAGAAGATTGCCCTCTTGAACTAGAGGAAATCGGGAAAGTCCTATCGGAAAAATGTAAAGGGCTTCCTCTTGCAATTGTGCTGGTAGGTGGAGTCTTGTCTAAACTCCACAAAATGAAAGAATCTTGGGAAAAGATTGCCAGAAATGTATGTAAAGTCATGAACACGCATGATGACATTTTGTCTCTGAGTTATACGCATCTGCCTCCTCATCTGAAGCCTTGTTTTCTCTACATGGGTTGTTTCCCGGAAGACCTTGAAATCAATGCCTCAAAACTCATTAGATTATGGGGAGGAGAAGGGTTTCTACCACCAAATGAATCAAGAGAAATGGAAGAGTTGGGACATGAGTATTTGGAGGATTTGGTTAAGCGAAGTCTTGTAATGATTCATAAAAAGAGATTAGATGGAAAGATCAAAACAATCAAGATCCATGATCTCTTTGAGAGACCTTGTTTTGAGAAAATTTAAGCAAGAGAACTTTCTTACCACCATAGATGAGTTCTCTAGTAGCTTCCCTCAGGACATTGGGAACTCAAATAGGATAAGTGTCTTCTACAATTTCTCCGGCCAGATCCCGAACATGGATACTTCACCTACCTACACTATCCTTCTTTTCAAGAATTGGGCCTTTAATTCTTGGAAAAGTTTTAGACTTCTCACGGTGGTGGAAGGGTTAAATGTAACAGTTTTTACATCCACTAAATTGAAATACATTAGTGGCCTAAGTCATTTGAGATACCTTAGTTTGGCTTGTGAACCAATTAGAGGAGAACTAAGACGTGTCTCTGAGTCCTTGTACCATCTCAAGAATCTCCAAACCTTGATTGTAAAAATTTTTACAAGAGCAACTGTCCACTTCTTTGGTGGTGATGATTGTTTGAATCAATGGTATATGGAATTTGAGATTTGGAGAATGCCAAAACTCAGGCACCTAATCTTGCTAGATGCATTCTTACCGGAGAGTTTTCTAGAAGCTTCATGTATATCACTTTCAAATCTTCATAGTCTTTCGCGTGTGAAGGATCTCCAGTGCTCGGAAACACTTCTAAAGATGATTCCAAACTTAAAAAAGTTGGGAATCACCTACTCCTATAAAGGGACATATGAACCAGGGTGGTCATGCTACAGCCTGACCAACCTGGTTCATCTGCAGCAACTCGAAAAACTGAGTTTCTATGCAGAGCCCTATCCGAATATAAAAAATGAGACCTTATCCGCGAACATTAAGTTCCCGGTCACACTGAAGCAACTGACCCTAAGTGGGTGCAGATTTCCGTGGGGAGATATGACTATGATCGGGTCATTGCCTAATCTTGAAATGCTTAAACTGGTGAGACGAGCCTGTGATGGAACAGAGTGGGAAACAAGTGAAGGCGAATTCCTACGACTACGAGTGCTTCTAATTGACGGCTCTGATCTTCATCGATGGATATCAGACAACTCTTGTTTCCCCATGCTGGAGCGGCTGACTCTTTATGAATGTGAGAGTTTGAGAGAGGTTCCGAGTGGTATCGGAGATATACCGACGCTGCAGTTGATCGAGGTGGATGCTCAGAACTCTGCCCTCGTCGAGTCGGTGAAAGGAATTGAAGAGGAACAGCAGAGCTACGGCAATGAGATTTTGCAGGTTCATTTGCTCAAGTCACGTAGTTGGTTGAGCTTCAAGTGACTAGAAATCCTTTGTTTGATTGCTTTGTATTGTATATAGTATAACTTATTGGGGTGTATGATGAGTCATATTCGAGTTGAGTCGAGCAGAGGTCTCCCGGCCGAGCTCCGAATAATCAAGTTCGACTAAGTAGAGCTCGCTTTTTTATATTTTGTTTTTAATCAATGAAAGTTTTATAAGTTTTGTAAGTTATGTGGCGATTTATATCCTTATCGGATCAATACAATAAAACCTCAAAATTTCTGTATTGGTTCGTTAATTGTCTGGATTGAATGATTAACAAAATTTATAAATCAATATTCTGTATCTATCTTTGTCTATATTGTTTTTTTTTTTATCTCTCGTCTATAATCATATTATTTTGGTATTGTGTTTGTGATGGTAAGTTGATAGATTAAATTCCTCTTTGTGTTGGGGCCCTGGTCAATTCAAAATAATCACATATCCGGCATAAAATTTACATGAACTCCACACTTATAAAGCTACGTAACCCCCTTTTGTTTCTTTAATGTTTCTAAAAGTCCAAATATAGAACCACTACTTTTACTAGAAGTAGGGGCAGCAACAATATTCACATTTGAAGAGTATTTTTCAACTAACTTCTCTAATAAATAGGGTAAAAAGAACTAGATGAAATAGTGCTAAAAATTAGTAGACATTTGGAGAAGAGGAGCAAGTACATCAATAATCTCTCAATCCGACTCCTTAATTAAATCGACTCTCCCATTACCTTGTTCTTTGATAAAGCGAGTGATTATTACAGCATAAGGCTTGGCTTTCATTAGCATTCTATATGTTGAAGACCATCTATTTTTCACATACAGATAAGAAATCTTAAAAGTCATTTTCACACTTTTCACCATTTTTCTATACTTTTGAAGCCTACGGGATGAAGAAGTTATGAAAGACATTCAATTTCTTATTATATCTATTTGCGGTTTTATAGTTTCAACTCCATCACGCACGCAAAGATGCAGAAACATGACAAACGCAAGGAACATGAAAGAATGTCGAATCAAAAATTGGCTTCACAAATTCACTTAAAAGTTTCACAGCTCTACGGTCATTAGAAGCATCATCTAAACAAATAGACATAATTTTGTCATTTATTCCCCAACAATTCAAACAACTCGTAATAGCTTGACATATATCATGAGGATCCTCAAGTAAAGAAAAATCAATAATACGAAATCGTCATTCATCCAATGTGCAGTCACGCATAAATACTGCAACGAACCTCTTCCTCGCCATAAATCCGCAGTTAATGAAATTTTCGAAGTTAAACTAGCAAATAATTGTTTCAAAGCAATAATCCCATGCTCATATACTTTATAACCATCGTTATAAACCGTATTTCGTGGAACTTCTTTAAACTGAGGCTGAACCATTTTCATATAATGCGTAAAATAATGATTTTGCACGAAACTAAACGGAAGTTCAGCCCCTACCACCATTTTCGCTAGTTGGCATCTTACTTCTTCATGATTTTAGCTAAACTTACCAAGTTTACCACCAACATTGTCATCATGTCCGACTTAAATCAACAGAATATAATTCACAAACTGCAGTATAATAAATAAATAACAAATAATACTTAAAACTTAAAAGCAGCCAACAAATACCTCAGAAGAATAACATGTTACCAATTGAAGAAACGACGTAGTTCGGAAGCTAGAACAGAAGAAGACACCCCCAATTTGCTGTGAATATTTGTGATTTCTGAATCACAGCTATGTATTATTCTGTTCATAAATTGAAAAAAATATAGCCGTTGGACACATTTATAGATGCATTTTGTTGGGATATAAAAATTATGGAATTCATTTATTTTATGCAATTAATTTCTGACGAAAAAGGGAAGTAGCAGAACTTTTACTTTTAAACAGGGGCGTGAAAAAAAAAAAAACACAATTTATTTTGTGATCTTTGAAACTCTATATCCAAAAATAATAAGAAATTACGTTCAATACTCCTTAAAAATGTAAATGAAGAG
>AYJT01089430.1:0-22848 GCA_001278415.1 Ocimum tenuiflorum | reverse complement strand
CCGATTCCGGTGGCGGCGAAGAGGGAGAGGAATGTGCTGTCCTTGGACCTTAATCTTCCGGCGCCGGAAGATGATCACGCGGAATCCAAGTTTCCTTTCGCGCAGCAAGTCATCGTCTTCACTAATTCTCCTTTAATTGATTGCCATTATTAGTTTTTAATTGTTAATTCACAATTCTTTTTATTATTCATTCTGTGAGTTTCACATGGGAAATGGTGAAATATATTCATTAATTATGAGCTAATATGTCATGAATGTACGTAGTTGATTCTTTTTCCATTTGTAGAAGTCAGAATTAATTAACAAAGATTATTATTTAGTAATTCTGTAAGCATGTTTTGCCACGAATTTGAAAGTTACGAATCATGAAGAATAGTTTCCAGCAGCACCAAAATTACAAGATTAACTGGTCAGATTCATTAATTAATATACATACATACATTATATTAGATAAATATGGTTATTTATATAGCCTGCAACACCAAAAACCCACGTATGTAATTATTTTTGGGTTAAGAGAAATGTTGTGGCTCATTTCGGTTTTTGGGTATTATTGTGCTTATTTTTATTAATAAGAGGAGAAATTGTTACGATTTTCAACTCGTTTAATGTAACGAATTTATTTCCAGCCTTGTTTAGAGTTGAAACGAGGCATAACAAACCCTCTAAATTGTCGATTTTACTTTCTTATATAAAAGTTCATTTTGCTTTATTTTCGGGGTGATTTGTGATTACCAATTTGATTCTTTCAAGAGGAACTGTATAAATACATTTTTCTTTTCTATTTTAAGTCATCTTATTCTTCAACAATTTTATGTTAACCTTTTTATTTTTTCTTCCTTGGAATCCTTGATTTTATCGATAAACTTATGGATTCAAGACATATTAATCACATCTGTACGTTATTAATTATTTGAAGGATTATATTCTAATCCTTCACTTAAAGGGATTTGCGTCACACGTTTTGGCAAGTATATATTCTGATTGGTTAACCCACAAAAAGAATATCGGCGGCCTGCTTATTATATTATAAATCCCAGATTATCAACTAATATATATTTAATTGCAATTATAAGCTTAAAGTTTACTTTGCATGGAGTTTCCACATGCATCATGTACTCAAAGAATCCAACCAATTAAACTACACGCAAATAAAATCATGACTAATTATATATATTAATTGGCTTTTCTAATTTTAATACTTAAGAGTAGATTATACAATTTTACATTTTGTGTGAGTCTCTCCCTATGTATAGAAGTGCTTCATGGTCATGCAATCTCATAAACGAGTAAGTTAATCTGGGATAACAAAACCCTTCAAATGTAAAGATTTTCGATGATAAAAGTATAGGATTTAAACCTCGCCTTCCACCCCCAATTAAAAAAAATTATACATACAACAAGTATATGAATGAAAATAATTAACTAAACTAGTCACATTTGCAGTTATTTACAACTATTAACTATTTTAGATTCGATATTCGAATAGCTAAGCTCATCTACAAATATGAGTGAGTCTTTAAGTTTTATTTATTTATATTTTAAATGCATTCTCGAGTCTTAAACACAAAGCCAATAATTTACCTACTAATCCGATACTTTAAAAACTCCCTAGCAAGAAATATAAGATGAATTTTGATGTTATAAATACAAGACAACCCTATAATGTTTATAGTTATTATTCTAGGACTCTAAATATTATATAATATTTAATCTTATGTAATTTATTAATTTTTAAATTGGATAAGTTGGGCTTTGCATATATAAAGGCCTTCAGTTATGGGCTTTATAACCCACCACCAACTTCTACCATTTTTCAATCGTTTGGGTTTAATTAATCTGCTACTCCGGCTACAGCTGTTGCAGAGATCATTCAGAGATGGCGGTGCCTGACGGTCGACGCGGCGACGAAGAAGACGGTGCCGCTCTGTTCGAAGAGGGAGGCATGGAATTCGACGATAATGGAGACATCGAACACTCTGAATTACCTATCCACCTCCATCCTCTCGTTTCCGCCGCTGAGTCCGGAAACCTCGACGCCCTCCGCCTAGCCCTAGGTACCTACTTCTCTTTTTCTCGCGTGCACAAAGACGACTGAGTTCCCATGCGTTGTTTAGTTTATTTTATTTTGCTCATTGTTTTATCGGATTTTGCTTTTGGGGAGCGAGCGTAAAAATTTCGGTGCAATATTGATGTCCAGAAGAGGATGCGAGAAATGAGAATGAATGTGGTTTGCCTTGTATGTTGGATATCGTGTTTTTGTTGCTGCTTCAATGGTTCGTGACTAATTAACCTACACCTGAAGTTTGTTTGCTACAGTTAGCTTGTTTCTGTACTCCGTTGCTGATATGTATTTCCATTCTGTTTATTTATATTCATCTCTCTGGTGGTGAATGTGCTTTCGGAACTTATAATATGATGTCATGTATTAGTTTCATTAGAGTCTACTTGACCTCTGATAATATGCTCAAATTCATATTCAGTTTGAGTTCGTGTGTTGAATAAATTTCTCTTGGCGACAGCTTGTTATTGATTTGGCAGTTATATAATATCTTTTGCAATCGTGGTTTATTCTCCAACTTATTAGAATGCATATAATCTCAGAACTTGTTCTGTGTAATAAGTTGAGGAGCTTTGCACTCACCATCCTCTTTTGCTCAGTATCTCAAACTTGAATAATGAATAGTGGCTGTGTGTGATATGCCCGTAAACCTTACATGAAGTTGTAATATAAGGTTTTTGTGGGGTCAAATTTTTTATATAAATACATTATTTTTTTTTATTATTATTCATAAGTAAAGCATTTGTATATATATATCCATTCATCTATTTTTTTCATTATTACTTAAATCTTCGTTGCAGCATTAGAACCTAGGAGTTAGAAACAGTAATATCAAAACCAACAGTTGGCTAATCCAATTTTCTGAACTCTGCATATGACTTGATTTAGCCCGAGCAATCATTTTATACTGTTTTTAATACAAGCTAACGTTTAAGGATGTATTATTTTCTTACTCTCAAACTTCATGGTCATTTTCAGATAATTTGGATGGGACCATCGATGAACCCGTGGAAGATGGTGATACTGTTCTTCATCTCACTTGTCTCTATGGCCATCTGAATTGTGTCCAGGTCAAACATCAACCTCTTTGGTTAACTGACTAGATTGGAAACAGCCTTGCTGTACTTCACATTTTGTATTTGCTGTTTGTTACATAGTTGAAAGATTATAACTTTAAATGTAATATGTTATGCAGTTTTTGTTGGAAAGAGGAGCTAACTTAGAAGCTAAGGATGAGGATGGAGGAATTCCCTTGCATGATGCCTGTGCTGGAGGTAAGTTTATTAGCTTATTTTTAGTCAGTTACTCATCACCAACCTACTCCTTAGGATCGCCCTTTAACTTTGTTCTGTTTTATGGAGACCGCTTGCAGGTTATTTGGAAATAGCCCAATTTCTTATAAATTCTGCTAATAATCCAGACCGTGTGAAGATAATGTTGGAAACTGTTGATGTGGAAGAGGACACAGTGAGTCTATCATGTCATGCTTATCTAGATAATCATCCGATCTTTTAGTGTTGTAGCTTGAAAATGAAGAAAATGCAAGACCAAGTTCGTGATCATGAGAACATTTTTTGCTTCTCTCTTTTAGCCTCTTCACCATGCTGCTAGAGGAGAGTATCCCAATATTGTAAGGATGTTGCTTGCTTATGGAGCTTCTCCAACCAAGACAAATATATATATAACAAGGTAAAATATACTGTCGAAATTCAGCATTTTGCATTTCAAGATTTTTCTTGATATGAGTTTGCTAATTAACGAGTAAAATTCACTGACTCCAGCTGAACTTGCTGACCCTGGAACTGAAGCTAGGGGCATACTTGAAGAGGCTTCCAGAGGGGCTTTACTTGGCCACTAGGACTAAAAAAATATTGAATAGCAAAGCCTGCTTGCGTTTAGCTACAAGCAGGTAAAGTTTTTATAGTGCAACCAACTAAATTGGGTTATTAAGTAAGCTGGAAAGGTTGAAATTGATTACTGAAATGCGGTCGCCCTAACACATTCAGAATTTCTTTTATGCGAGTATTCACTGCCGAATCTTCTTCAAGAATCTCTTTAGTTTTCACTCCTCCAACTTTGTTCGAACATGAACCATTTTTATCATTTATTCGTGACAAAGGAAAGGTTCGTATACCTTCATGGTTGAAGGTAAGAGCGGGGAATGAGATTTTATTGGTTTCAACGTATTTAGAAGAATAAGTTTCTGTCTTGCTACGTGTATACACACATAATGTTTGGTTTTGATAGTGTCTCGTTATTTGATCCGGTTATTTAACCTATGGCTTCGTGTTGGATAATCGTTGTTTTAGGTGCATCCACAACATAAAATAATGGAGATGCCAACACCAAACTGGTCAAACAGCATTACAAGAGCTAACAGTTGTCACAATAAACGGCAGCAGCAGATATACCTAGTGCCGCACGAATTTGAACTCGAAGCACGAAAGCAATCCGAATTTTTCATTTACACATTTTGAACATGAAACATCCGCCAGTGAGATATTGTCTACGAGCAACAACCACTGCTGGGAGGTGTCTGGTGTTCTTGTTTCTGTTTCAAGATATTTCTCTTCACCGTCAATCCTTCTTCGAGCAGCCTCGGCACCTCCATTATCTGATCAGAAGGGAAACCTCAGTTGACATACATATGCTAATTCAATGTTTTTTTTTCCAGACAGCAAATGCAGTTACTTACCTTCAATACGAGTTCTTCAAAACTCTGTTCAACGTTCTCTCGAGTTTTCGCACTGCATTCCAGGAACAGGCATCCCAGCTCTTTTGCCAGACTCATCCCTTCTTCCCTGCTTACAACCCGTTCGGATTCCTATGCAGCAGTTTCGTTACAAAAGTTAGCAAGATGAACCGAGGTCAGGCAAAAGGATTTCATGCTTAGAAATCTCTCGTCGCAAGAAAAGATGAAAAGGAAGAGAGCAAGGGACTAACTCTATCAACTTTATTTCCAACTAGCATCTTGACGCAATCCTCATTAGTGGAGTAGAGTTCCAGTTCCTTTGCCCACACATCGGACAGGTTTGTGAAAGTATCTCTTCTCGTAACGTCATAAACTACAGCACGGTGTGAATCCATGAAAACCGCGGGACATAAAACGAGAGGTGTAATACATTCCAAGAGGATGTCTTAGGTTGACATTGAACTAAACAAGACATGAAAAGAGGTGTCTTGATAAAACGAGAAAGAAAACATGCATTTCCTGATAATGTAACACAATGTGTAACACTATTGTCTAATAGGGAATCTGAATTGCATTATGATTTAGCGGGAAGTGATGATGATGTGGTGGAGAACAAGTAGCATTGCATATAATCTTCAAATGTACATCGAACTTTCCCCTTTCGTTCATGGCTTACCGAGAATGATCCCATGAGCACCTCTATAATATGAGCTTGTTAACGTCCTGAACCTTTCTTGTCCAGCTGCAAATACATAGTAAATTCACTGTTAAGAAGCAGACCGAAATAATCGCTGTTATTTACTTTTTAGAAATGATTATGTCAAAGTCTTGTATTAGTGAAATGTTCTTGCCTGTGTCCCAAATGGTGAGCTTCAGTTTCTTCCCACCAACTGTGAGAAGTTTGATCTTAAAATCCACACCTATTTTTAACAAAAATAACAAGTTATTCAATATGAGTAATCTAAAATTAAATATTATGAAAAAATCAATAACCCAAAGACATTGAATGAAGTTGTATTGCCAAAATATTTCAAAAACTAAAGCCATTATTGGTTGCAAGAAGGGTGATGTGGCTATACTATTTCAAACATCTACCTCGGTAACATAAACTTTTTTATATTATTTATTGCAAGCATTATCATCATTTCTATTTGCATCAAATTGAGATAAAGATAACCAGAGGTTGCATGAAAATGACAAGGGCAAATGAAGTAAAGTTCAAATAACTTGACCAAATCAGAATTGTTGGTCACTCATATGCCAAATTCACTCTACATCTCCAAGAAGATACAAACAATGAGTATGATCTACAATATTCACATAAATCGTGAGTTAAAGTTTTGTTTCAATCAGAACGATAATGCCTAACAGCAGTGGACGAAATTTCTACGACATAAAAACTCCAAAAAGAAGCAGCAAAACAATAACCGGAATTCCTGTTTGTATCAAGCTGGACGAATCGTTCTAGCAGAAAAACACTCAAAAAATAACGAATCTAGGTCGAGCTCAATGCAACTTCCACTGATATATTGTGTAAATAATAAATCTATTTCCAAGCTTTAGCTGGGGAAATATCTCGGAAAACGGATTTCGCAATTTGCAACAGAAAAGTGAAATACCTACGGTAGGGGAAAGATCTTCGACGGCGTTAGAAATGAAGGTGAGGAGCAGGCTGCTCTTGCCGACGGCGGAATCTCCGATGAGCAGGATCTTGAACGACAGATCGTAGGTGCTCTGCCCCTGCCCTGAAGACCCCATCCGAGTAGTACCTCGCTTTCTCTCTCTCTCTCTCTAGATATATACACAGAAAAAGCGAACAAATAAAACAGGAACACTCTCTGTCCCTCTCACAGTGTATGTTGTAGCTGCACAACAACCACAACAGTGACAGTGCGCAATCAATTGGAGATGGAGAGAGAGACGAGATGAGGGGATAAGGCTTCTCTGTTTATGCCATTAATTAACTTTCTCTGTCTAGAAAGGGTACAACAATGTGAGTTTGTAATTGTATGTATAGATAGAGAAAGTGGATGAGCAGATTCTTTTCCTTTATCCTCTCTCCCGTTATATGCTATGCCGTGCTAGCTCCACCGACGCCATTCCCGTTTTTGCGCCAATTCAAGGCAACCTCATTTTCTTGGAAGAAATCAAATCGAATATTTATTAAAAATTATTGACCGATCTAAATCATTTAAACAGCCCATGTTACGTATTGTGTTATATTACTTATATTATTGACAAATGTACGAATCAAGACAGATAAATCACGTCCCTACTAAAGAAAGATTCTACCATAATTAATCTCTCTTAATTCATACACTTATCAATAATCCAAGCAATGTAACACAATGTGTAACACGATTGTGTAGCAGGGGATCCAGAGTGGATTTTTGTTTAGGATCTAGGAATGATATGGGCTTAGGATTCAGGGGCCATATGAGTTTGGGTTAGTCAAAAATGAACTATTTTAATTCGCCTAAATCGTTTATGCGATCTAACACGAGTTCTTCCCTTTCCCTGCAAATTAATATCTTGTATGAACAGCTTCTTCGATCTTTGTTTTCCGTCTATATAAATTTTTTCATTATAATTTGGTAAACACTTGCATTAGACAACTTAAATAATTTAAGCAGATTCAAATATTTAATTTCCACCAATATAAATGCATATTCGTCCTGAACCTTAAATCAAAAAATTTATTTGATGAAACGGTTCAGGTTACAAAATTTTGGAATTGTCATATCTATGATTTTACACCAGAACCGGGCCGTGGCCACCACTACAAAATAGCACAAACATAAGTGGAACCTCAAAACGTCGACGGAATATCTGTTCCCTTGACTCTAAGCCTGGTGGCAAACTTGTAATACAAGCAAAAAGATAGGAGTGGTAATGGTATGTTATACTCTCTGGGCCAGATCTGATTATTTATTGTGGGGGGGGGCCTGTTGTAAATGTTGATTGGGTTTCGGAGGGTCCAGATTAACTTACTGGGTCAGATCTGATTATTATTTTTTTATCTTTTTAGTAAAAATTAATGGCTAGTGTTCTTTACAAAAATAGATAATTATTAAATAATAAACAAAAAAAAAATATGTTGATTTGGTTAGTTTTTTTTAAAGTGCACTTCACTTTTTAAAAAAAGAGATTTATTTCAAAGTAAATTCAAAATTTATTTCTATTTTTTTCTCTCATCAACTGAAAAAATATAAACAAACAAGATGTCATAATTTTTTTTGAATACTTCACTTTTATAAAATACACATCAAACGAACCCCGGATAATATAACTAGTAAGATAATGGGAATACTCGTGCAACCATGAGCTAATTGAATAGCCGTGGATACTTTGGATAAATGAAAAGTATTAGTTCTCTTAATTGAAACTAAATGTAAAGGTCATTGTGGGTGCCCTTTTTATGTGTGTAAACATGATTTTCAGGCACTTGTTCATCCAGTTATGTAATAATTGCTCCCTCCTCTAATGATTGCAAAATAAACAAATCAATGTGACAACAAAATATAGATATGTGAAGCTGTAATGAACATAGTTGTTCATTCAGTTATGCACATTTAGAAGAGTCATGTTAATACTTGAGGATTACATACCATAACAACATTTTTTCTTGTGGGATGTTTGAATGTGCAGTTGCAGCTGTACTTTAAAACAAACCTCAACCTCCTTCAGCTCCACCTCGGCCATTGCCGCCGCCACCGCAAGCAGTGGTAATCCGACTTCTATAACAGGATCCTTGCCTCCTCCTCCTCCTCCTTCGGCCAATGTTCGACAAAAGAAACCTGCGATCGTGGGTAGCCATCATGGAATGTGTTGCTTTGGTAGGAGGTAATATGGGTTTTATGTTAGGCATGGATGGTAGTTTTGTTTAGATTAGGGCTTGCAGTTTGATTTGTCTCTGAAAGAAACCGTTCTTGTGTTGTATAAAGGCAACACTTTGTAGCTTCTTTGGATGCTAAATTGTATTCAACCATCTTAAATATTGTTTTCTTTGAGGCTCAACTGCAATAAAGTTTACAATTCCTCAATTTTACTGGCATATATAATATAATCAAGCTTCTGCTGGCCTAATCATTAAGATTGTTATTTTCGCATCTAAAACCATACATAAAATAAACTCCAACTTCTAAATAATGGGAAACGAAATTTAAGTTTTTTATTTACCCAGGTAAATTGTTGAATACAAGAACAAAATACATCAACTCAGAAACAGATAAATAAGCTCTCCTCAACCTCAGTACATACAAATACTGCAGGCTCCACAACGAACACTGATGGGGTGGGGGGAATGGGCTTCACGGTCGTCCAAAATGACGACGAGATCACTCGGGTCTTCTAACCCAAAACCACAGTTGATGGAAACACCTTTTGAATGAATTCTAGGAAGCGTTCGGAGTAAAATGTTGGGTCAACAGCAGAGATTTTTACCGAATCAAATTGCATGGATTTATAGGCATGCTCGATCTTTTTAGTCATGTTGTATTCCTGCAGAATGTCGATAATGCCCAAATATAAGACCACATCATAGACATCGTGAAATGACTCGGTAGCACCGTCTATGGGGATTTTCTCGGCTCTGGCTGGCATGTTCACTCCAAGTTGGATTTGGAGCCTGTTGAATGGCACCAAATTACTTAGTGTCACTCAGAAATGATGCATGCCTTGATGTCAAGGCACTAATAGTTCAACTAAGCTTGAATACAAATCCAAATAATCATATTTCAGGAAAAAACATATTGCCTTTCAGTATAGTATGAGCCCCAGTAAGGAATAAAAACCTGCTAAATGTTTGGTCAAGGAAACCACTGAAGGCAATTCAGCAGCTTCCTCAACTCTATTTAGCTCCTTTACTTTCTCAAACAGCTTTTGCTAAAGAGCGAAGATATCTCACAGCATTCTCTAACTCAAGGATTTATCAGAATTACCAGTTTGATGAAACCAGAATTCATGGTTGGCAAAATCATGACAGAGTATTATGTTGTTTCATCTCAAGAAACCTTACATGCAACCTATCATAATTAATAATAATTTGACTGTCGAATAAATATAATCTAGTGATGAAATTTTGAATGTAAAAACAATAAATGATAATTGAAATGCTAAGATGTTCAAGAGACATTGTATACCTTGCTGTTCCCGGGAGGAGGAGATCTACTTCCTCATCCCCAGTTGAAGATGATGCACGCAATCGACTACCTCTGATATGCGATCCCACAACCAAACTACTGTCGTCAGAACCACGTGGAACCAAAACAAGGCCTTGTGGCAATATTTCCTCCTCCATGGACTCTAGAGGTTTTTAACCAGCATCAAAAGTGAGGAACAATGCATCATCAGAATTTTTGAAAGGAAGAAATCAATATTAGGCTTTGCAGGGCACCAACATACTATCGTATAGTATTGGATCAAGGATAGACTAGAATATGTCAGTAACATTATCCTTTTCTAGCAGCTTGCTGTCTAGGCTTTCCACACGAATTTTAATTAGAAAGCAAGCCAAAAAATAAATGCTTGTGGCACTGCCAATCTTTGATATACCGCAGTCCCCATATCTAAAGACAGGAATATGTTGAACTTACCATCTTCAGCAACGATCCCCAATCCATCTACAGACATGCGCCGGCTATAAGACATTAGAGACCGTAGGTGTTGCGGTGCTCGGTAGTGTACGCCAAGTAACAGGCTGTAATCCATTATGTTCTCTGATTCCAAGAATTTGCTGTCTATTTCGATTTGCCTGCATGTACATGAACCAAAGTGGTAACAAATTTGTTATCAAAGCAAACCCGGTAAGTTTATATTAGAATCGCCTAAAATTTTTCTTTTGACAGTGTGAAAATACCATATACAAGCAACGATATGTGAAGTAAAATCAAAACTTAAGCCTTTTCAATATATAGACAGTTAAATACTGAATAAAATGAAAAACAGGTCAAGCAAGTCGGAATTGTTCAAAATTGACTGGGGAGCATTTAGCTTCGTAGGGAAAACTACGTAATTGGGGAGCAGTGACAAGCCAAATCACTAGGACCCAAATCACTTGATATTATATGACCACATTACCTACATGTATCAAAGATGACGTTCCACAAACAACAAAAGAAAAGAAGGTGACCAAATTTAAACATATAAGTTGGGGACCATTGCATAGAAATAGTGGATAACAAAGAAAGATGATACAATCCTACTTACTGTAGGAGTGACTCCCGCCAAGATGGTTCCAGATAAAAGGAATAATTCAAATCCAGATCTTTAAGTATAGTATTCTCATCAATTTCAACTTTATCAGCAGATCGTCCCAATGAAGAACCTTTCAGGTCAAATCTTCGATGGATTCGCAATTCCGTGCAGAACATATTTCCCATTACAACAAAGCGGAACTGAAGAGCAGTAAGGAAGGTTAGCACAAGATTGAGACAGCAAAGAAAATTGATCAAGCAAATAATTACTAGTCCAAAAATTCTGATTGACCAAAATCAGTTTAGTAAATAGATTGGTAAGTAGTAATGCATGTTAAACTACACTAAGAAAGTTTGATGTCATGCCTCTTACCTTCTGACCACTGGAAGGTTTAATCCTGTGAAGACCAAAAAATTTAGTTATGAGGGTGTTATCGTATCTGCGCACATGATTATGGTAGTTTGGGAGCATCCGAAGCAGAACCTGCAAGTGAGATCATCCGTCATAAGAGATCAAGCACCAGATATTAATACACTGACATATGAATTAGAATTAATCCACGAGCTTATTAGAGCTACACTACTTGATATGGAGCAATAAAAGACACTAGTAATAAGTGGAAAGCGAAGCATCATCTATAACAACAATTTTTTCTCCTGATATAAATTTATTGACTTGAAAGCCAACTTTTCTTATGTGGTAATGGCTAAATTGCATTTCATTAATTTGAGGTATCATACCTCATTATCCATTCTTACTTTACCAATGAGTTGACTGTTAAATCATATTCTCCAGATAGCAATTCACTTGAGGATTATTGAGAAACCTTTTCATGCACTTTTATTTTTTTCACTCTGTTGGTTCTTATTCACCTTGACTATGACAAATAATTTAATTTTTGTCCGTTATGATCTGCTTCCCTGTCACCACACTATTCAAGGAAATTCATATCCTGCGATAGAAAAAGCCATTAATTTAGCTGCAATAGTATCCACGTAGATACTAAATTTGCTCTACATGTCTTTATTTACTCATTTTGCCTGTATCTGCAATGTCTAATTAGCCTATAAAGGTGATAATGGAACCAATATACAGATGGTGCATGAAAAGAATGTGAAGTCAGTTCTTACTCATCTCTCCATCAATCAACCTCCGCTGAACCAAACAAAAATAATAATGAAAATAAAAGAACGATCGTGTCTGACCTTAAAAATGGATCCTGATAGAAGTTAGGTATTAAGGAATTCAAAACAAGATGATATGAGAGTTTCAGATAAGAGACTGAACCTTAACTTCAGATTTCCGCAAGGTTTTGATCATAAAACGATCATCTTGAGACAGGAAAAAGACACTGCCGCTCTTTCCTGGAGATGAAAGTTCTCTTAGGGCATCATTTCCGCATATAGACATCATGTAGTCGGCAGCGTCAATCTTAAACATCTCTCTCAAATTCCTATATGAGCAAAGGAGAAAACTGACAGTCAATATGGGGACTAAACCAAGGTAAGAAGAGGTTTACACTACGACAGTAGGCCAAATAATTATTTCAGTTGAAGTGAAAGCATAAACCCATTTGAATGCAAAAAATAATACACCACATGACCGCATGAAGACACAACGAGAATTATAAAGAAACTGGAAGATATGTGATTAAAAAATTCAAAGATTCCTCATCTCACAAGAAATTGTAACGGGCAAATAGGCATCCAACGGCATATAAAATGGAACAGGACACCGCTACTAACGAAAAGGATGTGCCAGGACAAACCTGAAAACCATAGGGCAATAATCTTTCCACCTGAAATCATCAGATTGATGGGAAGGTGTCAATTGTGATCCTTCTTTGGGAAATGACATCCAAAAGCTGGCTCGAGGACCAAAATCAGTTGCCCTAACTTCTCGCCTTTGTATGGGAGTAATTTTACCCACAGTATATCTGATCATATTCTGATACCACTTTAGTATTGATTTATGTACAGGACAGAAAGGTAGTGATATGTAAAACAGTCAGGACAGGAAAATGATATTTACTGCCAAAGTACAAAATCAGAAATCAGTTATAGTTAATAAATGACATCTGAATAATAACCATTCTGGGCTCAAAGCCTATCAATAAACTTCATAGGCATTCTCTTCATGCCCAAATTTACTACAATTTAAAACTTTCACGTAGTAACTTGAGTTTCTTCTTTGTGTGGTAGAAACTAAAAGGAAAAAAATTGAGCATACTACTAGATAGGAGTAGCAAAGTTGTTTTTGTAACCTAAACAATTGCAATTGTTGAACTGTATAATCATAAAAGTTTAAACAAAGAATTACAAAAAATATTGAAGCCAATTCACTCCAATAAATAAATTTTATGATCCAGAGAATCTTTTGCAGATAAAACACTCCGAATTCAATACAGATGGCACAAAATCATACAGAAATACGAAAGTAATCTTCTGTTTATATATATTCTTACCTAATTCCAAGCTGCAAACTTAACATCAAGTCATAACTCCTATGGCCTTTGATAATTTGTTCGCCTGGCCTCTTCATATCTCTTGCAAGTTTCTTTTGTCGCCTTTTTGCTCTTCTTGAGGATGGTGAAAAGCGGTCGCTTAATACAAGTTCACTAATCAGTACCCCTTGCATGTATTCTCTTTCCAGGATTGGAGATTTCATGTTATCTTCATATTCTCCACCTTCTAGAATGGTATCAGACACACTCGATGATCTCATATGCCCTAAAACTTTCTCAATAGATATCTCAAGGCTCCAACGCCTTTCCAGGGATACATTTGAGGTGTGAGATTGTTCCATATTCAAGAGACCTCCCTTAGAGAGTTTATCACTTGAGTTTTCGACAGAAGCTCGGTTTGAACCAACCTTTACATCTCCCATGTCTACCGAGGTTGCATGCTGAATATGAGAAACCTGATTCTGTTTTCTAAGATCAGGCAGCAGTCCTTGTTTCCTCAAAGCATTAAGGTACAATTGCTGACCAGCTGGAAGCTTGCTGCCGTTTGGATAAAATGTACCTTTTCCATCCTTCAACCCTCGTGTCCACATTCCGACATAGCAACCCCCATCATACCATGTGTATACTCCAAAGCCATGCATCATACCATTAAGCCAGTTGCCTTCGTATGAATCACCATTGATCCAAGTAAGAGTTCCCTTACCAGACATTTTGCCCCCTTTCATATTTCCTAAATATACATTTCCATTAGCCCATGTGTACTTCCCAGGTCCTTCTGGGGACCCCTGAATCCATGATCCTTCAAACACATCTCTGTTCGGAAAATTTTGATACCCCAAACCATGCTTTAGACTCAATCGCCATCGGCCCTTGTAGGTCATATTATCAGGTCTAGTATATGTTCCATTCCCGTGCATGTAACCACCTGAAAACTCACCTTCGTACAAGGTGCCAGATGGCCATTGAAGTTTCCCATATCCATGCCTCATCCCACATCTCCACTCACCCTCATATTTACAACCATCTGACCAGACATAGTCCCCTGAGCCCTCAGGCACATTGCCAAGCACGAATCCAGAATAAGATTCTCCATTGGGCAATGAGATATCTTCGGCTCTGAATGTGTTACTTTCTGATAATGTATGAGAAAGCTCTCCATTTAATTCAATTAAATGACTTTTCTCATTAGATACTACAGAATCAAGTGACCTTGTCCTACTGGATAGAGAGAGTCCCCTTTCAACATTACTCGCAGTGGCCACAGGGCCAGACATGCATAATGCTGAAGCGTTCTCAGTTGCAATCTATAATGATGAAAAGCATCTCAAATGATCTCATAAGCTCCTGAAAAAAGACATGCAATTCACGATAACTTCTGAAGTTCCCCTACCTCATGCCTTAGAAAAAAAATAAAATTATTCTATGATCAAGTTCACAGACATCAGCAAATTTCATTGCCTGAGTCACTTTCTATTATTCTGATAGGCATTTCATATATAAAAATAACTCATCTTAACAACTTCAATAAAACTCAGTCAATGTAGCTGAAATGAAATCAGGTGCAGAGACAAGCAAACAGATCCAAATAACAGTCAATCTTCTTAATGAATGCCTCAGTTTAAGCATATAAGAGCGACAACTAAAACAAAAGCAAAGGCTTCTCATTACAAACTTGCTCTTGCAAGGAATTTTAAGCCCCAAAGCATTCAATCCGACCCACTATGACTGAATAACCGTGCATCTATTATTATCTTGAGATTTAGACCATCCTCTCAAATTCATCGACCAATAAAACATATTCACGCACATAAACACGCAGAGAGGACTTCTTATATGCTTCCAAGTTGAATAAACCACCCAAATTAAACAAAAAAGATAAATTGAACAAACAAAAAAAAAAAACAGAAAGATAAAAGGCAAACACACACACCAAAACAATAAGAAGACAGAAACCTTACAGATTTGGCGGAGGTAGCTCTCTGTTGCTAGGCTCAAGCTTCCTCCTCCTTCCTGCAAAGTTTGAGCAGTGCAACAATGTCAGATTAGCTCTTTTGATAGGCTAGAAACGTTGACCTCCATCAACCAAACACCAATATATTACTGTGCGAAGATCACAGAGAAAAAGTAATTAAATAAAATGCGAACCCCCAAAATCTTGACTTGTAAACAAAAACAAAATAGTCAACATATACAAATACGAGAATCTAGCAGCTCGCGAGGAAAAAAAAGTAAAACAACAATAAGAAAAACAAGGCTACCTTCCATGCGGATGCAGAGATGGAGGAAGATAATGTGTTTCCTTATTCTGTTAAATTTCAGTTAAGCTCTTTTTCGATGGATTCTATCCTGCTCCTAAAAGTAGAAAAAAATGAATTTTGCAGAGAGGAGCGAATCCCAAGAAAATAATAAACTGGAGTAGCTTCAAACTGCAAACTGCTATGTGGACACTATATTTTAAAATTACGTAAATATCTATCTTATCAAATCAACCTCCCTTTCTTCTTTTTATATTTTTAATCGAGGATGGATCTAGAAATATTTAATCGGGGGACTCAACTCTTCATGAGATGCAAATCCGGCGACAATATCATTTTTTTCAATTCACTTATTTTTCTTTTCTTCAATTCCGAATAAACCTTAATGGTTTTCTCTACAATTTTCTTCTTCTTCTTTCATTTTTTGCCAATAGCTCTCACCCACTTCTTAATTTTCTTTAGTTCTAGAAAACACGACGAGAAGTTAATGTATAAATACCTGAAAATTTCACTATGAAAGCATGCTAATTTTCCGGTTTGGGGGGAGGCTGAAGCACCCCCTACTCTCCAAATGAGTTCGTCCATGGATCTGATACCATTTCTTATGGAGGAGGTCTCTCGTTAGGTGGTGTAAATCGTTTATGCGGGTTTTACTTTAGGATCCAGGAGGATATGGATTTGAGTATAGGATCCATGACGGATATGAATTTAGATATGTGTAAATGAACTATTTAGATCCATCTAAATCGTTTAAGCGGTATAACACAAGTTTTTGTCTTTCTTATAAGCTTCCTTTCTTTCTTTCTTGATTTTAGACCTTCAAAATAATCGGTATCTAGATCTCATCATGTTTTAACTTTTATATATATATATATATTCGAGTTGATTAGATTATAGTATGATGTGGACACAATACAAAAATAACGAGTTTATCAAGACACAAGCGGCAACTTATGTATCAATACAAGATACTCAGTGTTCATGATATTGACTCGGTATTTATACTTATCTTGTATATTATCGTTCACTTCAAACAAATACCTAAATGACAACCTCGGATTAACTTTCGTTTTATTTTTACTGCTTGGTATTTAAAAAATAATTCAATAAAACGGTAAATAAAATCCGCATACAACTACTAAGTACAAATAAGAAATCAAAATAAAGTAGAGGATTGGATTTCTCATTTGGAACGGTGATTTTCATAGTTCATACTATAAAATTTCAAAATTCCTTCTGGTTAAATTTGCAGATTTAATTACCGAAATCTAATATTAAATCCTCGATGGTCCAAATAAACTTTAAAGAAGTTACTTCTTTAAATATATGTTCGATGGAAAATGACTTTAATTGAAAAAAAAAAAAACAAAAAAATTAGCAGAAGAAACTTCAACCCTAGACCCAAGGTAATTGGACTAATTCTACGAGAGAAAGAGATAGAATTACATAAAATAAACCCCATTCAATGGAGGATTGAATTAGAGGGGGAAAAAATGGGGCCATCATCAAAATTTAGTTATTGCATCTTTGAAAAAAAATACATGCATCATTATATATCTTTCACCTTTATAATTCCAACATCGTCCATTACTTGCATCATTGTGGTAAACTAATTCTCTTTTAAAGTGGATGTTTCGAACGTGGAAATGAAAAATGATTAATTCGAAACATATGAGTATGTGCGTGTGTAACGCCCCGGGCCTACGGGATGGAAATTTGTAGCAGCGATACGACGGCGTAGTGGACCCCCCGAATAACTACTTAACATCCGTCCTCGTATTGCCAAAATGGTTAACTCAAGTTGTTAGAGAACCAGTCCATTAAGCCCACCTTATAAATTATAGAAAATTCTTGTACCCAACCAATCTGGGATATTACAGCATGAATCAAAAATAAGCATTTGGGGGAAATTATATAAAGTTTTAGAAATTAAGATTGTTTGTTTCATTTGTACTTATTGAGTTTCAACTAGTTTTAAAAGTATCGATTTGACTTTTAGCACTTTGGGATATGAAATTTCGTGGAGATGAACTCCCAGTTCTTAAAATTTGAAATTTATGTCTAAAAATAAAGCTATAAAAGGATTGGCAAATAATAAATAAGGCAGTTGTTTTTCACTAGTTTGAAAATGCCAAGTATCAACACTTTTTTTATAGGTAGGGGCCATTAATTCAACTAGGCTATTCTTCTATTATATTGCATTTTTTTTCATTAGAATAAAATATTAAATAAATCCACGTGAATGTTTCCGCAAATATTCGAATTCATGATTTTTAAGATCATAATTATATTGCATTTTTTTAAATTAAGTATAATATTAAATAAACTCACACGGATGTCTCACTTATAATTATATTGCATTTTACATACTATAAAATAATGAGTTGTCTCAAAATGAAAAGGAAAAAGAAAATAATGAAATGCCGGTCTGATGGATCACCTGTTTCGCACTCCACCACCACTCCATGGCCTTTCAAATACTGTGACATGTCGGCCACCGATGTCTATTGCTAGGAAATATTTTCAACTTTTTCATCGATTTGTTCAATCATTTTTTATTTATTTATATCATTATTATTTTTAAATTTTGTTTCATTTATTTGTATTAGGCCGGGTTTTGATTACCTACACTAATATTTTATATGTGAGAAATCAAACACATGATTTTCTTTTCTTTTCTTCCTATTTTATTACTATTATTAATAATATTTTATTTTATTTTTGCATAGAACACATTTTCTTATGGATCCGTAGTGTTTTTCACAATACGGTAGAGATCCGGAGATATAACTCATTTAATAATAAATAATTGATAATGCAGTGACGTCAAGTTGCTTTGATTAAATTATAAGTAATGAGAAATACAGTTGCTACTTGTTCAAGTAAATGAACTTTTGCACAAAGCCGATAAAATATTAGTTGCATTAAAATGAATTAAATATATAGTTACGTATGATAGAAAAGAAAAAAAGAAAAAGCAGAGTGTTATTGGATGGTTGAAATTTGTTAAAAAGCATTGAACTAAAAAAATATTTCGCCAAAATTAAACTTTATAAAAAGATTAGTTCAAATCAAAAGTTTCTTTAAATTTCAAACGCAAAATGCTTTCTGAATTTAACTAAAATGCCTTTTTTTTTATCAACCGTCTAAATTTTTAAAATTAGTGGCTGAGATGGCTAAAATATATATACTTGCACGCATGTACATAATCTATTCGAACTTTGTTCAAATATTCGATGGGATTTTATTTATTCCGACAATGTATAAATAATAACCGAATAACTTTATATTTATATAAAATAAAATACAACCCCACTAAAATCATTGATCGAGTTTTATTAGTCGTTATCCAAAAATCCAAAACCAGTATTTCCCGAGAGTAAAAATGGTGGACTTCGTTGGCTCAAGCCAACATTAATATTATAAAACATTTGATTGATTAATTTTATTTTGAAAATTAAATCTGTCCAAATCAATCTTCTTCCAGGACAAATTCAAACGCTTTAACGTAATGTACGGACATAAGATAATCAAGAACAGGGAATCAGATATATATATTATATCTCTTGAAAATGAACATTTAAATATGCATAAGAAAATTAAAGATCTCAACCCGCTTATTCCATTATATATGCATTTATTTAATGAGTGTGTATTTTTTAATGCAGCTCATTTTTGTTATTGACCGGTGTTCTAATTAATATCCAGTTGGAATATATAAGTCACATAAAATAAAATAATATATATGTAATGCAATATATTTTGTTTAGAAGAAAAGAAAATATGAATTATGAGAACTGAAAAGGTATAAAACTTTTGTGAAGGTTGTCAAAAATTTAATTATATATATAACGATGGTGGTTTTTGGCACCAACTTAAAGTTGGTAATGGTCGGTAATCGTCCACAAAAACAGCTTTTAGTTGCTAAATACTGTCGCACCCACTAGCTATTTTTTCATGATAGTATTCAATAAGCGATTATGCTTGCATTCCATCAATTTAATTTCTACATATATATATGTATAATATTCATGTGAGATGTTGACAATTAATTAAGAGATTTATTTATTTACTTTTGTAAAGGCCCACTTTTTTCTAGTTTTCATTTATTGGCTCTTATTAATTTTAAAGTATCACATAATGGTAAAATAATTTCTTGTTTGAAGCACATAGATTTCTAAACTTATTCATAAGCATATACATATAAGAGCACGTCATATGTTGTTAGACTTTATAAGTTAACCGATTAATAATATTTACACTCAACATCAAACAAATAAATTACATATTTACTTAAATTATCTCATGATTCCATAGTAACGGTTATACCTTCAAGTTCTCCAGCTCGAACAATGTGTATTGGCGCACGGCGATGGTGGTTAGAGATGGTCAATTATTTTTGAAATGATTGAAATTTTAGTTTCCAACTTCCACAAATTTCAAGGGTCAATTTTTTTTTTTTAATAATGGGTCAAAATTTTTTAATATATATATATATATATTTTAATACAGGGATACCAAAGGATATGCTGCATGAAAATAGACGCAACGCAACCCTTGCATGATACACATGGTCCCTTAATTACAACAGGGAATTATATCTTCATGCCCTTATACCGGCTAAAAAAATTGCACCATAATTTCGAGAAGAATGTGATTCTCAACTAAAATTAAAGAAAGAATAATATAATTCATTTGTAAAAAATCGAATACAGAATATCATGTAAATTCGTATCTTACAAGGGAATTGTTATGTAAAAGTATGTATATTCGACAATAAATTAATTAAAAATTTATTTTTCGCAAATAGAAAAATCCGACGTTCTAGAAATCAATCCCGAATATAATCTAAATCTAAATTGCGATGGAGTCGATAGATACGTGCGTTAAGGATTCAATTATTAGATGATTAATGTCGGTAAAGATATTAGTTGTTGAACGATGTAAATAATAAAATAAATAATAAGATATTAGTTGTTGAACGATATAAATAAATAATACTCGACGAAAAAAAGAGCATCTTCACACCGGCTTTGTTGTCATCATCAGAAAATTTGGAGAGCCCAATTCCAGCTTGGGTTTTGTCCGGCAGCCGCCGACCACCACCGCCGCCTAATTTTTATTTCCAATCGCCGCCGTTATTTAATTAAATGCTCTATATATTTAATTATTTATTTAGTTAGGATGACCCTTTCCTGCCACGTGTAATTTCATATAAGAGATATTTTCGATTTGTGGATTACATTGGTGGATCATGAATAATTTGTACGGCGAGGCCAAAAAGAAAAAATAAAAATTTATACTGCACCATCTAAATTATTTAAATCGATTTAAATATTTTATTTTCATCGACTCTAATCATGCTCATCTTGGATCCTAAATCCAAACTCATATTAGCTCTAAATCCTAAATTCAATTTCGATTAAATAATTTAAACAGTCTAACATGACTCTTCTGTTTCCTTCTTTTTCTTTTTCTTTTTCTTTTTTTCTTTTTCATTTTTTTAGTGAAATGAGATGTTATGAAAAAACACAATTCAAGTAGGAATCAATCCAAATGCCATGTATTTTTTTTTTTGAAAACTTTTTAGTTATCAACAAATAGATTAGTCAACGAAACTCGCATATGAAACTTTAAATCAGCATCTTTATAAAATTCGGCATCTTATTTTGCCGTAAGAGATGAAAGCCAACTCAAAAGAAATTCTTAATGCAAATTTTTTTAAAATTTTTTTTTCGGAATCAATATTGGAGTTTTCATCTTTCATTCATTCTGTTATATTTTCATGATTTAATATGAACTTATAACCTGAATTGATCTATGTTTTTTTTTCCAAAAATGTTATGAACTTTGGAATATATAAAAGACATCACCTTCCACCATTTTTTACTACCACAAACACTAATCCAATTATCAAGAAAATTAAAGAATCCCAAAATAAATGTTATTATTAGACATACGATTTAGAATGAAATAAAAATATATTAATAGCCCAATCCAAAAGTGCACTTGTGCATTGCATGCAGCCATTATGCACTTTCAAATTTTAAAGCATACACAAACATAATTCATATTCAACTAAACATAACTACTAATTACCTACAAATAATGTATGTGTACTAGTTAACTAAATTAATTTCATGTAGTTAAAAAATGAATATTGTTTTTTTTTGTTGGCTATGATTTAAACTATCATCGATCCATGATTGTACTTCCGGTGGTGGGTTATCCAATCGTTCCACGCCACATTGGATCGTAGCTCCCAATGCTGCAAGACAATTCGCTGCAAGGTTGTTATGCGATTCGGTTTTAAGTACGAACTTTTGGTGGAAAAAAAGACAAGGTGCCAAACACTAAAATTTCAAAGGTCCCATCACAAATCATCGCTCCATGTTATATGTCTTTCTTTCATTTCCATCTTTGAATCATTCTTATCAATTAATTATTCTTTTTACTGAGAATTTTTGCCTTTTATCTCTCTCTCGCTATCGCGCGTGGTAGAAGTAAGAGTGGACAAATAAGTTGATAGAAAGATATAAAAATGTGAGACTTATTAAGAAATATAAATTTTGGCCTTTACTCTCTCGTATCTATATACGGTACTTTTTTTGTTTAATATAAATGTAACTAGATATCTTATAAAATTGAGTTTTTAGTGGAGGATATGGAGAAAAAAGAAGATGGTGGGAGAATTTTCTTTTTTTCTTTTCATTACATTTAAAATTAAATAGCAAAACGGTGTTGTATCAAATAGATTTGTTTATCTTATTAAATATGGACAAAAGTACAAAACATTCTCTTTCAGGAGTTTTTCATCCAAATTAAAGCTTATTACGTCACATTTATAATTTATTAATCTCATTATAAGTTCATTCATCCCTCATATATATAATTTATAATATCTTAATTATGATTTATTTATCGCAATTAGAGTTTATAATATTTTTTTATTTTTGTCTTACAACGTTACTAGTCTTCCTTTAGTTACGTTCTTATGAGATTTTTTTTTTTTTAGTTTGGTATTAATTTGAGAAATTGTATTAAATCAATGGGATTATTGCCATTTAAAATTTTTTTACACTTACGATCTTAGATGATATATTTCGGGCTGTAAATATTTTTCTTAGTTACGGGCTGTAAATATTAAATAATAATATATCTATTTACTCATTTGATGACA
>AYJT01089429.1:0-15684 GCA_001278415.1 Ocimum tenuiflorum | reverse complement strand
AAAAAAGAGTATGAGATCCTTATAAAGAACAAAATAATAAATGTCTCCTCTTAAAAATTAGCTCGTATTCCACTATTGTTTTCGCCACATATTTTAGGTTATCTTTCCGAATTTATGAATTAATTAATAGTGCTGGTAGCTTTTACACTAAATATGATAATAAATTGAAACGACATAACAGAATACTACAATCACAAATATATGTATAATTACTTTAGGAAAGAAAAAAAGTAATTTTATATTTGTCTGCTTCTAACACATTATTTCACCTTTTTGCTGTTTGTTTTTTCCATGAACCTTTTGTCAACAATTTCACATTATTTATTCTCGATTTTTGCATTTGAATGTAGTTTCTCTCTCCATGAAATTCTCAGACGCAAACTTTTGCCTACAACATTAATTTGATATAAAAAAATCGTATATGTTATATTAGTCTAAAAACCTTTGTCATTGACACATTATACATTTTTCATACTTACTCCACCAAATACATAAAATTATTGAATTCGATATTCTCGATGCTATCACCATTTTGTAATTTATATTATTAGTTGATGATTTGTTGTTTGTATATTATAATTGTATATTTATTTTTGTTTTTTGAAAAATAAATTACGATATTACAATAAATCGGCTCTGATGTCGCATATAAACTCGAATCCATCCACGCATCGTATCATATTCACGTGCGGTACCAGCTGGACACTTTTGATCTAAGAGTTGGGCCGAATCTGATTACTATAATGGCCCAAATTTAGTCCTTTTAGTCTGTAGACCACTGTTCAGATGAAGTTGTATATGTTAGTATATAAATTAATAGAGCGAAATTACTCACAATTTTCAATGAGCTTTTAAAATTATAAATTTTAACATAATCTTTTATTTTCTTTTTAAAATAAAACACAGCCTTTATTTCCATAATTTTGAAATAAACTTTCGAATTTAGATTTAAAACAAAATTTTATTTTTTACAAATTCAACACAACATTTACTTGATTTTTCAATTTTCAAATGAACTGAAATTGAAAACCTTAACATCTATGATAATATTATTTTGGGTAAAGAGTCATCTAAAGAAGCATGTATAATGCATGTCGTGCATTTGAGTCATGCCCCAACTTAGTATGGATTATAGTCGAATTAATTTGAGAAAAATCTTTTCTTTCTTTCTTTTTCTTTTATCTTTTTTTTTTTTTGTGAATAACTTCCAAGAAAAAATTAGGAAATTTTGTGTTGGCATTGAATAAACTAGTTACTTTATTAATTGTGGAATAAAATCTTAATTGTGTTATAATGAATAAAGGAAATCAATGGGTATAATGGACAAAATCGAAGAGTGGTAAGCACAACAAATATATTTAACGATGTAGATGGTATACTTGTGTGTATAGAAAGAAATTGTTTGAGCACAACATGAGATCAGATGAGGCCGATTGAGATCCCTGTTACACAATTGTGCTACACTGTTTGGATGATTGACACATGTATTAATAAATGGAAATAAATCATACTTTTAATAAATAAATATCTTGTCATGATTTACTTCCATTGATTAATACACGTATCAATCACCGGGACAATATAACACAATGTGTAACACCATCGAGATAAGCAGCTAAAATCCACACAAACTATGAAAGATGTTAGTATCCATAACTAACAAAATCTAAATCTTTATCCCAGTAGCCAGTCAGATGAATCCACGTGTCTTGGAATATACAGCCACCGACCAACTACTTTTTAAATTTCCCTCCACTCTCCCATGCAGTATGGCTAGCTGCCTTTTCACGCACTTCAAATATAATCACATATATACTTCTCTTTTGAATCTATTTACCCTTTGAGAATTCGTTTTTCTTTTTCAACAAATTAAACACATACATCTTCTCTAATAATGAGGAATCATCTCGACGCCCACGCCTGCTGCCAGCCTACATCCACTTCAGACGATGATCAAAGGCTCAAACAAAGGTATTATTATTGTTATTACACAAAGATTAATCTGTTTGTTTAATTATCAACAATATATGTATGTTGTTTATGGTGGGGTGTGGTCTTGAATGATTGGCAGACTGGAGGTGTACGATTTGGTTGAGTTAAAGATGTTAGGAGACGGGAACTGCCAGGTTACTACCAACTTAATAATAATTAATTACCACAAAATTATATATTTTGATGAGAGAATGACGCACACATATTATATATATTATTGCAGTTCCGATCAAATGTACGGGACTCCGGAGCATCACGCTTATGTCAGGGAAACTGTAGTTAATCAGGTATATATATGTATGTATGTATGTATATATATGTGTGTGTGTGTTGTCTTGCTCTTGAAGCCTTTCTATTTCTAGCCTTCCATTATGGAACTAGTGGTAATTATTTTGTTGAAACAGCTGAAAGTAGAACCGGAACTGTACAAAGATTATGTTCCCATGGATTACGATGATTATACCAACAGCATGACCAGGTATGTATTATATTATATTATATTATATTATATTATATTATATATAATGTAGTCATACTCTTGTTTTCTTTTTGCACACTTGTTTTATGAATTCAATCGCAGGAAGGGCGCATGGGGCTATCACAGATTGTGTATATATGTCTTTCTTCTTTTGGTAAAAACGATAAAGTTGAGTTTTCCAACTAATATATATATATATATATATCCTTGCAGTTTGGCGTCAAGATATTTGTTATAACTTCATTCAAGGATACCTGCTACATCGAGCTCCTTCCACAAGTTGGACAAAAGTGAGCCACCCTCTGCTGTCCGAACAAGTCCTCATCTGTCTTGTATGCAGCCATCTACTTGAGCTTTTGGGACACTCACTACAACTCCCTACATCCATCTGCTGGTATGGATCATATTCATTGTTGCAATTTATTTATCTGCTACTTTTCTTTATATTCGCTCTTATTGCTCTCTGTTTCTTATCTGCAGAATTGCCTGCGCTCAACAACAAAAAGAGAAATAATGGTGCCGGCTATGAGGATTTTGATTATGATGATTATGATTTTCCGGTAGTTGCTAAAGGTCGTCGCAACAAGAAGAATAAATCCCGCCGGTGATTGGTCGATTTGATTGTCGGCTACATCTATGTTATATACATTCTTGTGAAGCAATACATCAACACATATTTTTTGTCAGTTCTAATCGAAATGCTTTGTTCATGTTTACTTTACTGATAGTTGTGACTGTTTTTTAATTGTTCCTTGTGTATATAGGATGGAAATATCACCCACTTCTGATGAAATTCAAACTCGTATATCTTTTGATCATTTATGAGAGATATACTCAACAGCAAATTAAAAGCTGATATAAATATATTTACTGCAAATCACCTCCCTCAACTTTATCTCTGTTTTGGCATTCTGTAATATACCCTTTTTATGGACTCTATCCTACTACAAATAAAATAAAATTATCTACAAAATGTACAGAGTCAAGAAAGGAGCAAGAGCTTATTATCGGCTTGATCATGAGCAAAACCTACACACAATCAAGAAACAAAAATGCCGGCTTATTAAGGGGCTCCATGTGTGGCATAAACTCTAAGCTCGTTCGTATCGACTAGAAAGCCTTGTTGGAGTGTGCTGAGACCTGTCCTTGTATGTACAGAACTCAGTTGCTTTGCTCGGATGAAGACTGCCCTATGTGCCTTTCTGCAAATGACAGTTAGAGTTGGATTTGTTTGGAAAGTAATCAGTTGATGAGGCGAAAGAGAGTTTAGTTTACCTCCGGCTGCAACGAGCTTTTCTACGCGGGCTACAATGTGTTTGCCATAAGTGTACCTCTTGAGTGCAGTCAAGTGAACCTTGATGCGGGAGAGGATCAATTCGCGGCTCTTATCATCACAAGTTTCTAGCACCTTCTGCACCACGTAGTTCCCAAATGGATCTTTCATCATAGCCTGAATTAAAAAGCCAGAAAATGGGAGTGTGATTTAAGGCAAATTTTGAGGAACTTAGGCTAGTTAAACGGATGCATGCCTGTAGCGGTTCGTTTTCTTCTGTTGAGCCGAGTATCTCGTTTACCAACAGTTTTCGCTCCTCTGGGCCACCGAAAATCAAGCATTTCTCAACCACATTAGATGCGAATTTCTGCTGGCTCATCTTCACAAACTGTCCGGCCAGCTTACTGATAATCAGAGCCCGTTCGTGTGGTTTCCCATGCTCCACAACATGCTACAGAAATAGAAATTCAACGGAAGGAGGAGGCTAGTTGTATTATTGGCAGAACATGCAACGTAAAATGTAATATAAATAAATGAATTACAACAGTGTATATTTGAATCATGCATAATTTCTACACGAAGACAATTGCCCTTTCAGTACCTGAATGACATAATTCCCATATTGATTTTGAGCTAGCTTACAAACAGAGCTCATTATTTCATCCATGATTTTTTGTTGAGTTGTTGGATCATCACAGTGCTCAAGAACTCTCTGTTACCAGAAGAAAAAAAGAAACACTAATTTATGGAAGAAAAACTTCATGGAAATCATATTCAGAGAAGGATGAAAAGGAGTTCTAACCTGAATCACTCGACAGCCATATGGATGCGTGGACAAAGTCACGACTTGCCCCAGTAATGAGGATATTATAAACTGAATGCCATCTTGAGGAATACACTCGATGCACTTTTGTATTACGTGATTCCCATTCTGATCGTGAATGCATTTCATTATTGAACCATCAAGCTCGGCTGCCATTTTATCCCGCATATCTGTATCAACCACTTCCAAGGCCTGTGTTGTAAATCAATTACTTAACCAATTAAAACTTGGGATATTGATGAGACCATGACATGTCTTTATGGACATGTCCTATATTTCTCAAAATTCAAAGAGGGAATGAAGACAGAGAAAGAAACCTTCTGTATAACTCGGCAACCATACATCTGCAGAGTGAGGGGCAATACATGACCAATAAGTAGCCTTGCTAACTCCTTTCTGTGACTGTCCGTTCCATGCTCAAAGAACTATAATCCAAACCATAGTTACTGATTGTAGGGAAATTTATGCATCTAAATGACTGTTTCTAAATGAAATATTACTTTTTGTATGACATGATTCCCAAAAACATCAATCATCAAACCAAGAGCACTGGGCATAGTTTCAGCCAGTATCTTCGTCTTTTCTTCAACTGTAGCCGTTTCCAGCTTCTGCTGAATGAAACGACTTCCAAACTGATCCGTACTGAATAAAGAAAAGATAGAGATCACTGATATAGATAAAAATAATGAAATAGAACAACTCCCGCTCATTCATACCTGAACTCAACAACATGACCTAGAATGTCTGAGAGTTCCAACGATTTACTCTTATTGTTTTTGAGCATCTCTAAGATGGAGTCAAATTTTCCTTTCTTATTGTTACCACTCTGTATATTCAAGGAACCAGCAGTTTCTCCCTTAAGGATTTCCGTATTTGATGATGCCTGAGCACATTTCTCATTCTGGATCATAGGACTTCTTGCACTATTTCTCGGGTTTTGAGAACTTAAAATCATGTTTCCTTGGAGCGAGGCAGCATATGCACCAAAAGCAGGGTTTCCATGGTACTGATGATTAACGCCACCCGGTTTTTGTAAGATGTGCGACTGATATTGCTGCGCCTGTTGGAGAAGTAATGCCTCAAGATAAGCTTTCTCTAAAGATTGCATATTGTCACGGCCATGAGAACCAACAAAATGTAATCCTTGAGAAGAATTTCCAGCTATACGAGTTGAATCTTTTCCATGATTTGACATTTTCTGAATATACTGAACTTGATGTGGATCTATGACAGGAACATGGAACCCCGGAGGATAGCTAGGTCTAAAGTTTTGCCCATCTCCACCACCAGTAGCGAAAAGTGAACCTATAAAAATGTTATAAATACATTTAACAGAAAAACTGGTAAGAGAAAACTTAAGCAGAATATCAAGAAAAATAACAATCTACAACAAGGTCATCACCTATTACTGTACCAGGTCTTTGCTCAACTGTGTATGCACCATTTCTATGAGTAGAAATATTTGCACCAGGAAAGTTATTATTCTGCAGCTGAGTTTTTAGATCTTCTAGTCTTGCAAAATCAGAAAGGTTAGTAGTAGAAGATGTCCTTCTCGGAAAACCAACTCGCTCATTCGTTGGTTTTGAAGCACTAGGGCCTCCAAGTAATTCATTATTCCTTGATAAATTTACATAATTTATGTTATTGGTCAGATTTTCAACTCGAGCATTGTCACTATATTGCTGCTGCTGGCTTGTTGGAATTCCCATCTGAAGTGAAGACTGTAAAATACTCTCAGCAGGAAGATTGCCTCTGGACATGTTTAATCCAGAAAGAGAGGAAGCAATATCAGAAATCTCGAAAATGCTAGACGAAGGTACCATTGTTGCTGAGTTCATGGTATTAACATAATGCATTCCATTATCATGTGTAACAGGAGCAGGTGGCCTACCCGCCATTCCAGATCTATTACTTGTTAAAAGGGAACTGACAGTTGCCAAGGAACTTGGATTGGCTGAGCTGATGTTCTGAGGATTAGATAAGCCAGTAAAAATTCTTTGAGAGTGTAAAGCTTCAAATGATTCTTCTTTATTTTGTAATTCTGCTGCATTAGGATTAGGCAATGAACCTGCAACATCAGCAACCGAATTTTGACTAGCAGGGCGTGAAAAATGTGATTTCGCCGATTGACCACACCCTTCCTGGAGAAAGTGGATAAAAAACTCATAAAAGAGGTGATTTTCCCATGTAAGTAAACATAGATCCTAAGTTCATATTTTGCATTTTGCATGGAATAACGGCCAGCCAAATCAAAAGACTTTTGTAACAGATCTGAAGCTTCAGACGTACGGTTGGAACCCATTAAAATTAGGAGGGCCTTGATCTTTGTGTTACATTTTCAATTGTCCAATTGCATTAATTTCAATTACTGAACTGACTGATCTAATATCACACAGTTGCAGAAGATGATCAGCAAAAGGATCACACAATTTTATAATAGTCATTCAATTGCTCTATCGTCTAAAACTCTCTCTCGATAATCTCGGAAATAAAGTAATTCATTTTAGCAGTTCAGTGCAAGCATGAATATGTTGCATGTATAAGGAATACGCAGCAAAGTTGTAATTTTACTATGAAAGCATAATCACAGGTTCTTGATAATATGCAATCACAATCATACAAATCCATTACTTTGAGGCAATTGACACACATTAATGGCAAAAATACCACAAATGCTGAATTTAGAGCCCCACAAAGGTTTCTCTTAAGCTGAAACGCATTCATATTTATAATAAAGAGGACAAGACAACAAAGAAAACCTGGAGAATATCTGCAAAGCTCTTCCTTCTAATTCCGATTCCAGAACTGGATGGCCCCATCATACTTTTGTCTAATGATTCAGCAGAGTTTTTTCGCGACAAATTCCTTATAGCTGCCTTCCTTAGCTGGTTCAGTTCATCTTCTGCTTTATTCACAGGCACAGGCATACCTACTGGCATTGAGTACAACATGCCACCACCATTGTCGACCATATTTCTACCCGAACCAAGACCTGCAGCCCTCACCCTCTGTGCAACGCGCCAGTCCTCCTTCGACAACAAAGGGGGAGGCAGTCTAGGGTTGAAGTTTTCATGTGAATAATAGTACTCCAGATATGCAGGATGAGATCTTATTTCCTCTTCGGTTAATACACTATTGCCAACACTACTGCCACTGCCATCGAGTTTTACGAAATTGGGATACCTAAGAAGACTCCCTGCAGCAAGCAAGGCACCCTCCACTGATGGAGGGGCGCTGCCACTCCTATTTATGTCTAAACTCCTCTCCCTCTCAACAATCAAACCTCGGTCACGTCGCTGCTGCAGCAGCAACGCCTCAAGTTCACTCTCTAAGCTAGCATTGATGTCCAATTTCTCATTAGAACTCGATCCTCTCATCATGAAACTATAGCCTAAATTTTCCCCTACAATTCACATTGGGTAGAACATCAATCAACCATCATTTCTCGATCTCTCTTTGCTCCTCGATTAACCTTCAATTCCCATCATATAAACACAAGAACAGAAAGAATAGAATCAGACTTAATTGAAACCGAACTCAAATAGAAATAACAGCCAATATTGGATCATGCCAACACAATCAGACACCTTTATCCAAAACCTTCGACAAATACCATTTGGGGGGGAAAAAACGATCTTGAGTGCCAGACTACATTTTTCACATAAAAAAAACCCGCATTAAATTGAAAATGAACAGAACGTATCATGCATGCAAAATTACAGCTGTTGGAGAAACAAACTTACGAAATGGGTAGTTGATTAGGATTGTTTAGGGCAGAAAATGGTGTCCGAAATCATTCGCCGATTCGGTGTTTGACGTGTGGAATTCAGAAAATGATTGCAGCGTGCGAGGTGGAGAATTTGCGAAACTGGAATGACAGAGAATGAGCCAAAATGCAAGTGGTTTGTTCAAATTTTTTTTTTCAATTTTCTGTTTAAAATCATGGGTTTATTTATTATTATTACTTTTCACAGATCTATGTTGTTTTTTCTTTGTTATTTACGTAGTTACATTTACACATTTACCACGTGCCAATCACTATCACGTGTGTAATTATAATAATAGATTATAAAATCAATGTTGATTAATTATTTTGATTTGTTTTACATAATTTCTTTGAGAAAAATTTTAGATATTAACATACACGAAACTAAAATTGAAAGTTTTTTATTTTCTTCTAATAGGAAATATTTTATGGTCAAAGATCACAACTTCGAATCTCAATGTTGCTTATATTTTCTATTTGTAGCACATGATTAGTTTGTTAAAGAAAAAATAAACATCTGTAAGATGTTTGTCACACTTAGTTAGTATAGCATGGTTAGTCTAGTACGAATTGGATATAACCGATTTATTGTCTACTAAATTGGGGTGCTGTTGTTATGGATCTACAACAATGCAAAAACACCTTGTAAATGAGTGGGCATAAAATGTGAATTTAATTTTATTCTAACATTTTGCTAACAATACAATTAGCTCCTACAAAATTCAAATTTAAATCTGCATCCAGCAGCACTTATCCTCGTTAACGAACTGAAAAAATAATAATAATAATAATAATTCTAACAGAAAAATCTCTGTGTGGAAGAAAATAGAGAAAGAAAGGATCACTGCAAATCAGCTATCTTCATTTTCTATAAATTCTCGAATTTCGTTAACTACCAAGTAGGCTTTCTGGCCTCCAATCACCTCTGCCTGCTTCTTCCCATCCCTCCATAGCTGCAATGCCAACATATAAACATAGTTTACAGACAAGCACCGACACGAAACAGAGCCGTGTTTTGCAATGGGATTTACCTGTACAGTCGGCATCTTCTGTGCGGATTTAGCAAGATATGAGGAAACATGAAAGATAGAAATGAGTGTCAATCAGGAGTATGTTGGTGAAAAGCAGGAAAGAATTGTGCAGAGAAGTAAATCAGATGACTGTCATATTTGAGAGATGGGAACTTACAGTAACTTCAGCACGAACAACGAGCTTATGGGGAATATTATTGACATCAACTGAGTAGAATTTTATTCTGCATCAATTGGTTAGGAAAACAAGGGCATTCAGTCACCAAGACAGATAATCGAACAAGCAACTAAGACTGATGCAGGAGCTTGTCTGATCAGGCAGAAATTGCATAGAGTTTTAAGCGTATCTCAGTTTTGGATATGTGCACATGCCATGGTAACAAAGAATTATATGCTGTTGATTAGTCTTGTGCATGAACTGCAAGTACATGTATAGAAATTCGAAAAGGAAATGTTGCACTCAGGGTTGACTATAAAGCATTAAATTAGAAAGCAATCCTCACACGATCAATTTAAACTACACATCAGAGTGGTTCAACTACAACAGATACTTGAGCATAGAATAAAAAATTGATGTACTGGCCCTGCTAGCTAACCTTGGATAATAATCAGCTGCTAATTTTTGGAGCTTTGGTTTCAAATAGATACATTTCCTGCACCAGCTCGCCATCCTACATATGCAAATACTTCATATTCTCAGCGTAATCATGTATAAATAAATAAACACAAGAAAGTGAGCAGTGAATAACAATGACATCTGCGAAATTTCACCTAGCACAGACAACAACCGCTGTCTAGTATAGGAGATGCATTTGTTTGGTGAATTTATACTATAAGCAATGGGTTAACTCCGTACAAACAGATGATCGGGATAATTTAGTTTCCATAGAGGGGATTCTAACTCTTATAATCTATTCCCTTTTAGCAGAGATGGCAGAGGAACATTGGATAAAGTAAGAAGAAGTGTGATTGATGTGGCTTTTCAACGCTTTCCCTTTATCCATGCAACATAGAATTCTCTTTAGTCTTTCCTTCCCTTTCCAGTTCCCATCTCCCTCCCTCTCCCTCTCTCTCTCCCCCTCTACCATACCTTTGGAAACAAGAAACACATGAACTATACCAACTCATTCCACCTTAGCATAATCAAATCCGAGCGCAAACAAACATTTGCCATTTCAATGAACTTCAATCTGTTTTACTACTGTATAGCCATCACGGCTAAACCTAACTCTGCATTAACACAACATAAAGATACTTTGTGACCTTAATTCTATCTTTGCGATTACGCGCCAAATCAAATGACCCAAGAATGGCTTCCTAAGAAGATGGTGCAGAATACTCTCTCCCAGCTTAGCTCTTGCAACCCAATGATCAACAATATCTTAAAATACAAACGAAAGCATAACCAAAAACCTCAAAAATCCTTCAAATGAATATGCCCACAAAAAAAGTAAATAAAAACTAAATCTTTTCGGTGAGAACTTCAGCTGAGTCGAACAACAAATATCAGCAATCGAAAGGAAGAAGAAAGAAAAATCCAAACCATAAAATGACGACAGATTCCTCTCGCTGTTGGGCATCGGCGATAACGCGATCGAACTGGGATTCGCTGGAAATGGGCACCAATTCCATTGACAGCGGCAAATTGTCGAGGTCCTGTTGAGCAGCAATCGACCCGCCTTCATCATAACTACTGCTTGAAACCAATCTCGGGAACCTCAATTGATGAAAATTACTACAGTTCAAAGAAACGGAATCTACTTGCCCATCGAAGACGAGGGCCTTTCTGTTCGAATTCACGACGAAGCGCGAGATTTTTGAATACTGGGGTCTGACTGACGGCAAAATTTCCATATGAACAATCAATGTATGTGCTTTGAATCGATGATGAAATGCGTATCAGAAATTCTTTGATAGAGAGGAACTCGAATGAATTTCTTTTGTCTACTTTTCGCCTTCCTTCTCTCTTTATTTTACTCGAATTTCCGCGGAGTATTCTTCAAACCCACGTTCTCTAGTCTTGAGAAAAATATATTTAACTGAAATGCTGGTTTTTCCCAACAAACCCTAATTCCTCAATCTCTCAACAAAAATCATATTGTTCATTCGTTGAATTTTGTCTGCACATCCTTCAAACTATTTTGTTTGTTTTCTTTTTTTTCGTTTTTGAGATGATCCTTCAAAGTTCAAACTATTCGCCTACAAACGTAAAAGGATCAATTATTTAAAAAAAAAAAATCACAAAATAAAGATTTTTTAAAGTTTTTCTCTCTTTTTTGAATTGGAGATTTTTTTAAAGTCAGTTGTGGGGAAAAAAAAAACCATACCCAAAGAAAAATTTAATGGGACCTTGATTATAAGAAAACTGAACTAATCCTAAAATACGGTATAATCTCGATAAATTAATAATCTCTCTGAAATGATAAATTTTTCCGATCCCAACTAGGTCGATATAAAAAATCATCAAATTCGATAAGATAATACTGCCAACACGTCACACACATTTTCAACAAAACTGATCAAATCCTTGAAACACACTTATCAACAAAAATGTGTTCACCCAATTGCTTACAAAATGGCCTAAAAATGCAACTTGAAAACAGAAGCAATCAAGCAAAGGATGAAATCTGCAGAAAGCATCAAGAGGCCAAATTCTGGATAATCTGAGAGAGGGATGAATAGCTGCCGAAGGCCGCCGAAACTACGCCTACTCCTATCACCAATATGCACATAAACCCCTGCAACACACACAAGGATTACAATAGAACACACCAAGCTTCAAAAATCGATCTAGTTTACGCGAAAAACCTACCTGAAACAGGGTGATCTTCCCCCTCAAGATGCTCATGTAGCACGCGCATGGAAGAATCAAGGTCTGCGAAAAGAAAATCCTTATCATAATAAAACGTACGAGTAAACGAGGCGTTGATAGTACTTACTACTAGCATGGTGAGCAGAGAACCAATCAGAGCCATCACAAGACCTGTGTCACAGTAAAAGGGCTTCAATGTATGATGTATATATATAGGGACGGAAAGAAAATGAAGGCGAACATGTAACAGAACTTACCGAAGAAAGGGATGGTGAGGCCAACGATCAAAGTGGAAATCACGAGTGCTGTTCGTATGAGGATCGAATACATGTATGACTTGGCTTGGCTAGATGGGATCAACTCTTCCAGACTCATCGCCACAGGAGACATGGTTAATGCAAATGTGTTCATAGTTAAGGAACATTACTCTTTTCTGGTTTTTGTTTATTCTAAATCCTAATCCTTCATAAATCTTTAGATTGAATCACAAAAAAAGGATATTTTGTAAATGGATTGACTACCTGCATAAGAACATTTATAAACACTAGTTATTACCTTGTCAACCAAGAACATAATCAACTTGACAGATTTATTATATCCTTATTTATGATCTGAAACTTTGTGATTCAGTTTAAACTCGTTTCAAGAAGTATGTTTCACATACCGTAGTCCAGAGAGCAATTTTAGACGCGAGCAACTCCTGAGGCATGTTGAGTGTGAACTGCGACTGCGTTGTTTCTCCAAACATCATGTATCCCAGAACAGCAACCGAGGCATACATCACGGTGCAGATTCCGAAGCTGCACTCATCATTTTTAGTCAAAATATCAAGAATTTGGACAGAAGAAGATGAATGCAGTTACCTTGTTAGGAGAACAGCAGGGTACTGGCTCGGTTTCTCCATGGATGAATAAATGTTGGGAAAAACAGCATGCCCCGAGTAACAATAACCGTACAGACCAATAGCAACGGGTAGAGAAGAGAGGTTGAGAACTGTCCCTTTAGTCTGAAAACCAACTTCATCCACTAAGCCAACCCAGAACAGACAAGCTATGACTAAGATTGATGCAATAACTCCGCCCACTGATGATGTTGAACAGACAGAGAAAATCTGGTCAGTGCATGAAGAATGGTTCATAGGATTATTGTTGCTTCTCACCAGAGATGTAGCTGAGAACACTCAGATCTCGTAACCAGACTGTTGGAAGGACAGCGAGGGCAGTCATCACGGCAAAGAGATGGTGAGCGTCTAATTGGATGATTCCCAAGTTTATATTCGCGTTCGGGAATAAAGAGGACAAGTTATCACTCTCCAAAATAATGAACTCAACGCAGCACGCCTGCAATTATCAGAGGCCTTGATCATGGATATAGTGTTCATGGAGAATTTGTAGAAATACTTGCTCAAAGTTTGTTTCAGATGTTTATAAACAGGAGGTTGAAAGAAGCATCATGCCAAACTTATTGCTTGCAAGCAGAATAGACATGATTCTTCGAAAGATGTAGCAAGATGAGCATCGTGTCTCGTTTTTTTGTTTGTCATTTAGTTCTAGCATGCCTCATAATCAGCTGAAAGATCCAGCTACTACAGTTTTTTCAATAAAAACCATGATGCCAAATTTGACAATTGACAGTTATGTGATAGATTAACTAGAAAATTCCACCTTTGGTGCCAACAAATTGATTCTGATACCTCAATAATGTTTTTGTTTGAACATAGAGCAGAAAGAAAAGAATGTTCATGGATGTACTTACGTATAACTCGACATACAAAATTATCTGCAGAACAGAAAGAGAATCGATGTCAGCAACAAACACTAATCATTTCCTCTTTTAGGAGTTAAGGAGCTGGAATAAGGGAGCTTACAGATATGGCAACACGACCAACAGTCCCAAATGCAGCCTGTCCAATGTCAGGGTATGTCTCAAGACCAGGTTGACTGTCCAAACAGGACCGTAAAAGGATTCCAGTGTAGTAAGAAAGTAGAGCAAATAGCAATAATAAAGAAAGCCCGAGCCACCCTCCTTCTTTCACAGCATAAGGAGTTGAAAGGATTCCAACTCCACATAGAACATTCATGCCTGCAATGCAACAACAGGATACATTTCATCTGAAACTGAAAATGAAGAGGCTGATTAAAGTGAAATCTTAAATGATTCAGTCAAAATGTGCATTGCATATAGGATGATCAAACTGAATAGACCATTCAAGTATTAGTTTATGCAGTCACAAGATAGCTGAAGTCATGCATAGACTATAAATGTCGTTTTTAATTACCGACCACAAACAGATTGGAGAGAGCACCTACCATTGATCACTGCCTGGCTGAATGAACTTTGGCGAGAAATTGGAGGTTCGTGGGAGACAGCTGATTTACCATCAGGAATTAATTTCTTCAAACTAGGCTTCCTCGATGGGACAGGTGGAAGCAGAGAATGTGAACTGCGTCTTTCTTTAGGTTTATCGGCCTCTGGTATAAGAGGCTTGCTCAGAGTAGGTAGTATCTCAGGAGTATGTCTCCGTGTGAGGGACGATGAAAGAAACGAGCTGCTTAAGCGCGATAACGAAGGGGTTCCAAGAAAGTTGAGACTCGGTGATGGGACACTACTATATAGATCAATGGATTGCCTGTCACAAGTTTTTAGCAGATTCAGCAAAAACATTTCAATAATTTGATTGCAGCTAATACACTGTTATTGTATTCGTAAGCCGTGTCACTACTCACTAGTTCTTTTAGCCACAAACTGGAACTTCCACAGATTCCTTTTAGAAATTTATTAAGACCCAAAAGTAAACTTCAAAAATGAAAGATAATATGTGTCTTGTTTACAGAATGGAACAAGTTTTCATGAGAATGGATTTAAGATTTTGTAACTCTTAACCAAGAAACATGTGTTAACAAGCATGTTGGTACAGACTTTTGGGCTTCAATCATGACTACCTACTTTCAAACAAAAATATGAGAAAATTGAAGAAACTGCTCAAAATTCAGATAAAGATGGAGAGTAACCTGTAACTCTGAGGCCAGGAGGGGTTGAGGGAATTGGGCTTGCTTTGCTGCTCACTCCCATTATCATTATCGTTAACACTGGAGAAATTTGAAGAATCAGAATCATTTCCATCACCATCTTCAACTTTTCCAGACACCTCTTCCTCATCTTCCTCACTATCAATATAGAAGCTCTGCTCCGACACCGAGTTCTTCATAGTCCTGCCTCTTGCTCTCTCACTTCAAGAGTTTCAAAATCCAAGTAAAAACACAAACACTTACACAGAGTTGGGGATATTACTGGAGACAGTATACTCACACTAGATGACTGGATCAGAAGCAAACAAAAAATGGCAGATCAATGAGGTCAAAACAAAATCCCATAAAGCATATCCCCTCGGATAATGCATGTGCGTATATTCACAACATAACATTAAAGTATTATCCCAGGACTGTGGCAATTTAATCATTTAACAAGTGCAAAAACACATAAAAAAAATACATATTTGGATTCCAACA
>AYJT01089408.1:0-10777 GCA_001278415.1 Ocimum tenuiflorum | reverse complement strand
AGTTTTGGGCCAAGTCAAATGTTGATGAATATTTTTGTGTGCTAGCTAGGTTAATCTCAAATCTTATTGATAGTGCGAGTGATCCAACGCTTAATTTCAAACTAATTTAACCATAATGCAGCTATTCATCTTCTAAGGTAGATTAACTCTTTATTCTGCCACGGATCTCAGATCTTGACTATTTAAGGGTAACACTGTATAACTAAATTATATAAGCAACAACACTTATGATTTGCGGCAAAAAAGAGTCGTCAGTTGATCTACAGAAAATCGATAACCAAAGCAAAGTAAATGCAAGTTCGAGATATGGCATGCAAAAGAATGATCGATATACAACTGTAAGAGGTGAAGGGATTTATTTATTTGGTGGAAGATTTGTAATGATTGCCAATGAACAACTGGCTCGATCTTCTAAGTTACACTATTCTTAAACTAATCGATCACTTGAGCACAAGTATGTGATGCCCCAAGCCTATGGCAGTCGGACTCATAGGGAGATGGTGATCGATGTCACGAGCTAAAACTATATGCATGATCTTTACAATTGTTCCCTCAACCATCTTTACCGAATATCATGATAACTATTTTCTTAACTATGACAACTATTTTCTAAGATTCCATGTTGTGCACTGAGGATCCCTCTAACAGGCCATGCATATGAAATGAGCCTTCAGGCTACTACAGATTAGCTTACAAGCTACACGCATGATTTGTTTTTCGGACTTTTGCCAACGAGCTACATGGGGAAGACCCATGTTATTTATTACATGGATCAACTATCAGTTGGAGTTGGAGAGCCAGTATAAAGAAAGTAGTTACTTTTTCATATACTGAGGCTTTATACATTGCTCTGACAGAATCTATTAAGGAAGACTTGTGATTACTTGGTTTCAATTAAAAAATTAGGGTTAGTTCAAAGTCAAATTATAGTAATTGCAATGACCAAGGAGCAGCACAATTAGCAAAAAATGATATTCATCGTGACAAAACTAAGCATATTGATGTTGAGTTCCATTTTATCAAGATGTTATAGCTGCTGGAGATGTAGTTATATAGAAAGTTAGCAGTTGATAATACTGCTGATATGTTGACAAAGTCAGTCTCAAGCAAGATATTTGCTTGGAATTGATTAACTTGTTGGAAATGTAATTTAGTCAGGAGGATATTGAGATGTAATAAAATTTAATTGAGGTATTATAAATTCTAAATGAGACTAGTCAATCCTAAATAGGAAGAATAAATAAGCCCGAAATGAGATTAAATAAATATAAAAATAAAAAAATTACGATAATTTAAAAATTGAGTTACTTTTAATTACACATGGATGAAATCATTTTTTTATGTTTTAATGTAAATGAGTAAGATGATTGGATTAGTCTAATTCAGTTTGACGATGTAAGAGAAGTTTGTCTTGATAAACTGAATGACGTGAACTAATTAACTAGCCACGATAAGTAATGTTTAAAACCATATTCTAAAATGTTTCTTTTTTCTTTGACTTGCCATATTCTAAAATGTTGGTTGCATTCAAACCAACTAACTCTACGCAGCATCGAATGAATTATGCCCTCACTTTATATCTTCAATATATAATTAGGAGGATGTCTCCGGTTAGGCTGCCTAAACTGTTTAGGCGGGTTGGAGTTTAAAATTCAAAATGAATATGAATATGAATTTGAATTTAGAATCCAAAGCTGGTATAAATTTAGATTGATAAAAATGAACTATCTAAATCCGCCTAAATTGCTTAAACAATCTAACGAAAGTTTTTGCCCATAATTAAATAATTTGTAGAGTTATATGTACTGTCCGTATAATAACGAATTTGATAACTTATTTTTTAGAACTTTTATTTTAAGAAGTAAACGGAACTTTTTCAACCAGTTCAATTATTTATCTTATATAAAATCAAATAATCTGATAATATACAATTATTGGACTTTTTGCAATATATATAAATAGACAAAAACTTGCGTTACACCGTCTAAATAATTTAGATAAATTTAGATGGTTTATTTTCATCAATCCAAATTTAAACCCGCTTTGAATCTTAAATCCAAACTTATATTCTTCTTGAAGCTCAAACTCAAACCCGCCTAAACAATTTAGGCAGTCTAACCGGAGACCTCCTCATATAGATAATAGATTAATAGATAATTATCGATTCAGGACCGATAAGATGATTTATCTATCAATTCAGGACCCAAAAGATTGATTTTCGATTTAGAATTCGAAAGATCGCAAGATTTCCAATGATGTTAGTAAGTTATCCAACAAAAGATGATGTGACCGTTATGTAACCACGTCACTCCCACAATTAAATTAAAAATCAACATTAAATTTATAAATTGCAATCATAATTGTTTCTCAAATTCATAAAATTGTAATCATTGTCTCTTCTTGTTCTTTACTTTTCACAAGTTTTTTTACTTTTTGTCACTTCAATTCAATTGCAGTCGTTTGTTCACGATACGTAACAACCACATTATCTTTCGTTGGATGATTTACTAACACCGTTAAGTATGAAAGTCCTGAATCGAAAATCTTGCAATCTTTTTTGATCTTGCATTGAAAATTTATCTTTCTAGTGGATCGACAGATAAATCATCGTGGATCCTAAATCGATAATTCTCCTACACTAATCCATTATTATTCCATAATTTCTTTTTGAGGAAGTTATTCCGCAATCTTGAATTATTAAAATTTTTTAAATAATATTTACGCTATATACGATCTTAAGAAAATATTGTTTAGGCAAGCGCAAGCCTCTCCCTCTGCTCCCTCCCCCAAACACGTATATATATAGATATCAGATATACAGAGAGAGCCAATTACGATTCTCCCTTCGATTTTGTTCTCCAATTTATATAGATTTTTTGCTTTGCAAGAAAATCACACAACGCAGTATTAATTCATCTCGTCGCCGATAAACTCGCGGATTTCCGATTAGGTAAAGAGAATAGATATTTCGTCAATTATTAGTTATTGTTGAGCGTGGTGCCTTTTTACTCTTGCCTCAGATCTGCGTAGTCTGTGGAGCAGAACTGAGAACCCTGTCGAAATAGTTTGTATTCTTTTTTGCAATCTAACGGTGAATTCGGAATTAATTTTGCGCAATTTGATTCGAATTCAAGGGGTTATGTAGTTAATGCATGTGATGGAGGGTCGAGTAGGATCGGGAGTGCTCAAGAAGAAAAGTGCGTCCGGGTGTTTGATAATTAAGAAGGTCGGTGTGAAAAAGAATTCAGAGGGAGGTTTGAGTGACAGTAATAAGGGGAAAAAGAGGGCTAGATTGGTTCCAAATGGATCAGATACCAGCTCGAGTGATGAGGATGAACCGTTGGAGTTTATGAGAAGGAAGGTGAATGAGAAGAGATTGAAAAAGGACTCAACAGGGTATAAGACAAATGAGCGTGATAGGGACATTGCTAGGATTGATGTCAGTGCAGAGAAGAAGAGGAGTAGGTTGGATTTGTTTGAATTTGACGAGTATGATGAGTTTGATGGAAAAAAGATGAGGAATGAGTTTCTGCTCAAGAGGATTGGAAAGAATGATGATGGGAATGTGAAGGAATCTAATGTAAGTTTTAAGAGGAAACGCGATATGGATGAACGGAAACAAGATTCCTTTTTTGATGGTTCTAGCAGTGGCAAGAGTACGGGTGTAGGGGGAAGTGGCATGAGGGATAAGGAAGTCGCATCAGAAGATGATGAAGCACACATGCCGATTTCATTGTTAAAGATGAAATATCAGCAGACTGCTGCGGAGTCAATCAGACTGCAGGGGAAGAACGGGGTGTTGAAGGTTATGGTCAATAAGAAGAAAAAGATGGATTTGCCTTCTCAACCTAAGAATCATGACCCTGTGGAGAAGAAGTTGTCGACAGATTTTCCAGTTTATATGGATTCAAAGGCACCTAAAAGACGAGGTTTGGTAGTTGGCAAGGAGAGAAATGCTGAGAAGGAGAAAGCGGAGATGAAGTCGGGAAAGGCAAATCCAGTTTCGAATAAAGACAGGAAGGATAGAGATTCAGGAGTTGATGAGACTGATACGGTTTTGAAGTTGGCAACACCCAGATCGCAAGTTTGCAGCTCAAAGAAAGCGGTGAAAAAGGAGGCAGAAAGGTCTCCAAATACTGAGAAATTTCCTCCTGTTAAAGGCAAAGAAGTTAAGGAAAGCAATGCTAAACGTGGTGGAAGTACTGAAAAGCAAATGTTGCGTGAGAAGATAAGAGGAATGTTAATTGATGCTGGGTGGAGTATAGATTATAGACCAAGACGAAACAGAGATTACTTAGATGCTGTTTACATAAACCCCAGTGGGACAGCCTACTGGTCAATTATTAAGGCTTATGATGCATTTAAAAAGCAGTTGGGTGAAGACGACGATAACGTAAAAGCAAATGTTGGCTCCCCCACATTTGCTCCTATATCTGAAGATTTGATAAATAAACTTTCGAGACAAACCAAAAAGAAAATTGCTGAAGAACAGAAAAGGAAAAGAAAGGAAGATGGCATGGCTAAGAATGTTAAGAAATCTGCTGTAAAAGAGGCTGAAGAGAGCTCTGACAGCGATCAGAGTTACGAGCGGCCGAGTTCTTTGCGGGGAAGATCGTCCAAAGTGGATAGAGATTGTGACGATGATTCAAGTGATGATTCACTCAATAGGAAGTCAAAGAAAGTTGAATTTGAAAAACCTTCTGTTGCTTCCAAGTCTAATGGCACACATGGAAGAACAAGTAAAGTAATTGGGAGATGCACCCTTCTGGTCCGTGGTTCTGACCAAGGAGATAACTCAGACTTTGACGGATATGTTCCTTATAGGGGTAAAAGGACAGTATTGGCCTGGCTAATTGATTGTGGGACAGCAAGATTGAGTGAAAAGGTACAGTATATGAACCGTAGAAGAACGAGGGTTATGTTAGAAGGTTGGATCACACGAGATGGAATCCACTGTGGATGCTGCAGTAAAATACTTACAGTTTCAAAGTTTGAGCTGCATGCTGGCAGCAAGCTGCGTCAGCCATTTCAGAATATATTTTTGGAATCTGGATCCTCCCTTTTGCAGTGCCAAATTGATGCATGGAATAATCAAGAAGAGTCCTTGCATCAGGATTTCTTCACTGTTGCTATGGATGGAGATGATCCAGATGACGATACATGCGGTATTTGTGGTGATGGAGGGGACTTGATCTGTTGTGATAATTGTCCATCAACTTTTCATCAGACCTGTTTAGGAATACAGGTACTTATTAGATGTATTTTAGGCTCACATCATTTTCTGTCATCATTATCATGAAACTTGAATATAGTATCTTTTTCTCCTTTTATTTTTTATATTATTATGGTAGTTCCAAGCTCGTAAAGGATGTAAGCTGTTTTGGTGCAAACTGCATGTTCGTGTAAATTCCATTTGCATATCTTAACTGCACAACTTCGGAATTTTGCCTGGTTAAATTTGGTAGATAGGTGCAATTCTTAGGTAGGAGGTCTGTTCAAACTCCTAACACGTATGCATGCTAAAAAATGAATTTTTTTTTCCAATTATTATGTGTTATATTTGTTCTTCATTTGCTGTTCAGGTTCTTATTATCTTTCTTTGCCACAGATGCTTCCTTCAGGTGATTGGCACTGTCCAAATTGTACATGCAAATTTTGTGGGATTGCCAGTGGGAATATGACTGAAGAAAATGATGGTGGTTGCAATGAACTTAATAGATGCAACCTTTGTGAGAAACAATGTAACTCTTTCCTGTTATGCTGCAGCTCTGTTTCTCTCTCGCTCTCTCACAGTTACATTTTCGAATGTACTTTTGCTCAAGTTTCTTTTATATATGCCTTCATGCAGATCACAAATCATGCAGTGAGAGGGCGAATGCACAACCTCCCAGTTCACACAATGCATCTTTCTGTGGGCTGAAGTGCCATGAGGTATCTTCATGTTTCTTTTCGGGGATCAATACCTGGGTTCGTGGCAAAATGATGTATTGTATTCTGTGTCTGTATGGTTCTGAAATTCTCCATGGGTTTGAAAACCTAACAATAGTTTGCATCCGAAATATTCAGTCTCTTCTTAGTTCTTAATTTGCAATTTGGCATTCTTAGTGCCGTAAATGTTACCCCAACATAAGTGGAATGATAAACCATACCCAAATAAAATGAAATGGAAGAAATTTGGAATCAAATCACTTTCACTTCATCATTATCCTAGGGTTAGAGAACCTGCCACATATGTTTCTCTCATAGACCTAACCGCATCAATAGAACAACAACTACATTACTACTACCAATCCTCTATCTCACTATGTGAGATCAGCTGTTTGGATCTTTGGTGTTGTGTTCTCTGGAGACACTTTTTCATTGTGTCACTTCCAATTTTTCTGTGTGTAGTACTTGAAATTTGAAAATTACCCTCATATTATTGGAATTAAATGGCCTTTAATCTACATGAAAAAGTATTTTCTTTGTAAGAGGGGGAGTCCATATCCTAATTTCTTTGTAGATGATCCTAATTTCTTTGTAGATGCTTCAACTTCTTAATCTTAAAATTGAAGTGAAACAAGCTAAAATTATAGATTGTTACAAAAAGGTTAGTTCATATTTTCTGTTTTCTTGGTACGAGTGACTTTTGGTGTGCTCACTTTGACTAGGATATAGCCCATTGTTTCATCATCCTCTACTCAAAATTTGAGTTTCAAATGCACCCATAGTTTTCATATAACTGCCAAATTAGGTTATTAAGTTCCAAAGCGATCTGCACGCATAATGTTGCTGGCATATTTCAGGTATTGTGACATTTATAATACAAAGATGTTTATTTAATATTATTTACGGTTTCTTTTATATTTATCATTGCCTTTAATCTTTATTAGTGCATATCGCCTTGTACTTATTAGTTGATTTATTCAATGGGACTATTTGTGTTGATTTATTGATAAAATAATTATATAATAGTTAATTATGTGCATAGGGCAAGAATCATATTTGTTCAAAATCTTATTTCCCATAATGTAGACTATCTCCCAAATAAAGCTTCATCATACGGGCCTGTTCTTGGAAAAAATGCTTTGAAAAGGTGATAAAATTGTCAGATTGTGGAAATATTATAAATAGTAGCAGTTGCTACTATTGAAAAAGATGTGAAAAGTTAAAACAAAATTAGAATTTCGACCAATTGGAAAAAAGGTAACTTGCAATGAACTTTTATTGAATAATTACTAATAATTTGATGGGTTGGCTAAAAAGAATGATTTTGGAATTGTACTACTTTTATGGACAATAAAGTAAGAAGAACTTCAAATGATTACCCAAAAAAATAAAATGATGCTCCTAATCTGTTGAGAAGTAGCTATTGCAGAAGTTGTTTTCAAGAACACGTTTTGGTACTGATCCAAAACACCCACTACATATATTATCTGAAGGAACTAATTTATTCCTAATCACTTACAGTTCTAATCAACTCTTCTACTCGAGGGTTATAGTTCGCATTTTCTTACAGGTTTAGTCAAATATGTGTGCATGTGTTGTTTATTCTGTGTTTGGCGAGATATATGCTTTTCAGGCTGGCTGCCTCTTAATCGGTTTTGCTAACCAGGTCTGTTCTTATCTCTTAGGGTCCAAGTGTCATGATTTTTCTGCCTGATTCACTACAACTACGCATCTACTAATAACATTTAAATAAGAAATGTGCATCAACTTTTCTCTCTCCTGTATTTTGCACAAAATTGTACAAACATTAAGTCATTGATCTACACCCAAGGATCTTAAACTTGCAAATGTGGTCATTTCATTGAATTCTGCATGTATATTATACTGTGTATATAGTTTCGGTGTTTTATATTCTGTGTTGTATGCTATAAATATAAGCTTTCTCGTATTTGCTTCTTATCCACATGGAATAAATTTAAGCTTCCTCATATCTTCTTTTTTTGGTTCTGTAGATCTATGATCACTTACAGAAGATTCTTGGGATGAAACATGAATTGGAAACTGGTTTATCTTGGTCGCTTATTCAAAGAGCAGATGTATCTGATGCATCACAACGTGGATTTCCTTTAAGAGTGGAATGCAATTCTAAGCTAGCTGTTGCCTTATCTGTAATGGATGAGTGCTTTTTGCCTATCATTGACAGGAGAAGTGGGATAAATATAATACATAATGTGGTTTATAATTTTGGGTAAACTATTCCTGACCTTGACAATACCGTTATGCAAATATGGTATTCTTCAGCATCTGGTACTTTTAGAAAAAGGTTATTCTGGTTTTATGGAAACCTTGCATGGATAAGTTTCTTAGGTAACTGGCTAGATGTGGATAGTGTTTTCTGATTCTGTTATTAGGTAACTAAATAGGATTGGGCTTGCATTTACATCAATTAGAGCTTGAACTGATTAGGCAAAACAATATGCAGTTTCTGTAATCTCCCATTGTTAGCTTAAGAGTTTTTTATTGTTGTGCTTATAATACACATTATGACGTTGATCTCTGTCATCACTCTATAAATACTATATATTTTCTTCATCTCCAAATAATTGATTTGCTTCTGCCATCCCTTTTTTTCCACTTATTTTTCACTCAATTCATCGCCTACCCCACCCTGAAAAATATTAAGTACGTCCTCTTATTTGTGCTTTGGAACAGTCTAATGGTAATTATTATTTCTCCAATTCTACAGATCAAATTTTAACAGACTGAACTGTCATGGATTTTACACGGCTATATTGGAACGCGGTGATGAAATAATAGCTGCAGCGTCTATCAGGTAAGTGCATCACATCATGTGTATGGTGGTCATAATCGAATCATCCAAGGCTTACATTCATATTTTTGCATCTGCAAACAGCATTAGTTGGGCAATTACTTTTCTTAATTCATATTTGTCCCAAAATATGGCAAAATGACTTGGTTCTCTTCCTGTCTGTAACATTCAAGCAAGACCTGGAAATATTGCACCATGATAGTCTATTCGAGGGCTTAGATTAATGTAGTTGAAATTTTCTTAATTTCGACGTTGTCTTTGTTTGACAATTCGTTATCTGCTGAGCGATACTTTTGTATGACTGGAATGAGTGATCTTTGAGTTTTTAGCCTTCCAAACACAAAGACAGCCTCAAAAAAACTGAAATTATCCCTTTTTTGGAATCTTTTAAGTTGTGTTAACTTACAAGATAAAGTTTTTTCATCATTGGATTTTTCATGTCCTTGTTAGGCTCCATGGAGATCGTCTTGCTGAGATGCCATTTATTGGGACTCGTGAGATCTATAGGCGTCAAGGAATGTGTCGCCGACTTTTATCTGCAATTGAAGCTGTAAGTATTCTAGACTTGCTGTTGCATTCTATTATGCACATATATGGTTACAGCAAATAATGCTTGGTGTTAATATGAGCTGCTAAAGATCATGGGAAACTTTTTAAGTTCACTTGGCATGAACTATTTATGCAACTTCTGAGTTTCTGCTTTTGGGGATTTTTATTTAAAATTTGTGATGAACTACTTAAATCATTATTCTGATTCCAGGAACTTAGTTCTCTCAAGGTTGGACAATTGATAATTCCTGCCATATCAGAGCATATGAACACTTGGACAACCATGTTTGGTTTCAATGAACTTGAGGATGTGCATAGAAAAGAAATTAAGTCCATGAACATGGTGGTGTTCCCAGGGACTGATATGTTGCAGAAACAGTTAGTGAAGCATGAAGATTCTGATGGTAAACAATTATCTGTGTTTTTCCTCTCTTGTTGCATGACAGATTTGAAAAAGTTATTGATATTTCTTGTGCGGGTAGGCATCAAGGTTCGTGAATCGAACAAGGAGGAGACTCCTGTTTTGGCAGAGAAAGTGGAGGCTAGTTCGTCTGTGGAGCAAAATAGAGAGAGAAGCAGCGATTCTCCAACATCCAAGAGTTGTGATGAAGTTGATGCTTCTGATTCGGGTTGTCCAGTACCAGCCGATGCTTTGGTTGAAACTAGCGCCAATCCTGCACCTAATACTTCAAATGATGCTACGGAGATGGAAAACAAGCAAAACGAGTCGTCTGATAATTTAGAGAGCAACATGTGTGATGAGGGGGAACAGAGATTAGCAGAAGAGGAGTCAGGTGTGGTTGGAAATGGTGGTGATAGGGAAAACAAGAATAAAGAATTTTGTGATGAGAAGAGAATGGTAGACGATGATGATCATTCCAACAAGTCAGCTGCATGCAAAACTGAGTCTAGTGTGAGTTGACAATGTGGATGCCGCTCTAACTGATAAACCTAACGGAGAAATCAAGACCACCTCTCCTCTCTCGCTCTGATTTACCACGACCACCATTTATTCAGGCCATCAAATTCAAAGTATGGTCAAAATATCACTATAACGGCTTGAAATATTTTGTAGCCCAACTTATATATATATATTTTTCTTTTCTTTTCTTTTCTTTTCTTTTGGAGAATTCTGTAGTGATAGTGTATGAGGTGCACATATGTAGATGATTCTTGGTGGGATTCATGAGAGGCGTTTGCTGACTCCCTGCAAGCAACAAGCCCTTTTTTTACACGAAATTGGCAGGAATTAGCCACATTTTTGGAGTTACTTTATTATTCACAAAAACAATATTCAGAGGATTCATGTTTATTTTTATTTTAGCATTAATAGTTATTTTATTTTGGTTAATGAAATTTATAAATAATAATAATGATGATGATTATTTTATAGTAGATGGAACTATTTATAGTAGCCAACATTGCTGATAACACGTTTGGCCAAGTATTACGACATAAATATTGTTCTGG